>DWQL01000659.1:0-13994 GCA_018231265.1 Noctuana haematospila | reverse complement strand
CTAATTTGCACACTGATAATGTAAAGCTAAGCTATTTTATATACCTATTTAATTCTTCATCCAAGAATTTAATTGTACCTAATAAGTTGAGATTTTTATAGGTACCTATTTAATATTCATATCTCATTAAAAATGAAGCATGATTGGGAAATTATAAAGAGCTATTATAGAGGCGGGTTTTTGTTTGTTACAAGATTTGTCTGCAGATCCGTATTAAGATGAGTTCTTATCATTTTCAATTTAACAGATTATTTTGCTTTTACGACGAATACGTTGGTATTAATACTATTAATTATGAAGGTTAACGAAAACAGTTTTCGTTTAACTCGTTTACTAGGTAGATACCTATACCTTAAATTTCTTCAATGAAAACTTACATAATTTAAAGTATAGTTTCCATTCCGTCGTAACTCTACCTTTACTACAGAACAGACAAAGCAGTCGGCCCATGACTTGGAGGCATTAATTTAACTCCTCCTGGCCGGTCGTAGAGATCGTAACCTAAAACGTAGAGTTAATCGCGGCTCTACTAAAATATTGTCGTGTAATGCGATACGTTTTGTGTAGGACGACCACGGACGAGAGAATGTATTATTTCACGTGCGTATCTATAGGTATTATGTCTCTCCTTACGTTTGTGTATGTATTATTTTTATTATTTGTAAGGAGGTAACTTATGTGAGGTTATTATTCTTACTGTCTCTACTTTTGTTTATGAAAGGTGAAGTGATGCACAAACTTTATTTACCTCTTTCACTAGACACCCAGCTGGTGCCTAGTGAAAGAGGTAAACGAAATAAAGAGAAAATATTAAGTTACAATGCAATAGGTTTCTAACACTAGAGCAAACAACAACGTTAAAAATTAGTACCAACCTAATTTACACATAATTCAAGGGTCCCACGTAAACTTTCACAGGGCCTTACGATCGTATGGTATACCTACCGTCCGTATACCTATAGTTAATTATTTTTTAAGCCAAACGAATGTACCTTCCCAATTTGAGCTAAGTTTTAAGACATCTTTATAGCGTGAAATATGTAGGTATTTGAATACTCCGGAAATGGTTCAGGTATTACGAATAAGATATTCATACTCGTACCTACATAAAAAATATGCGTACACATTTAAAATAATGTAGAGTTAAAGCATTGGAGGCGAAGCGAATGTACTTATTAGGAATTTGACCATAAAATATACAAGTAGGTAAATTTTTTATTTTTAAATATACCTACCTAGGTAAGATTTTTAGATTAAAAGCAAATCACATGTTAAAACCTGGTTTTAGCTAAGTAAATCCATTCAAAGTAGCATGAAGTTAGAAATAAAATAAAGCGTTTATACGTTTTAAACAGTTTGTATCAGCATTTTTAATTAAATGTGGTTAGATTTACAGGTTAGGCCTAAACGCTTAAAGTGGAAGCACTATTTTATGTAGGTATACCTATACGTAATTTAGTTAAAATTGTCAATAGTTTAACGTAAAGAGTGAATGTGTCTGCTTCACACTATTCTTTATATAAATATTGACATTTTAACAATTATTACGTCACTGCGCACATTTATTGCTTATTATCACTGATATTATGTTTTATTCTGAAAAATCTGCGTCGATAGTGCGGTGTAGAGTTAAGGTTCCTGTCATAAAAATTAAAAGAAACACGGCCGAAAATTAAAGAGTTCATTGTAATTTTCAAAATATTTATTATAATAGTTTTAAGATTATAATATGCCTACTTTAAAAGATTTCAGTCAAATAAATACACGATTTTTGTTCTTCTTTTAAATTAAATATCACTAAAATTGTACAACAGATAAGCTATTTACATTATATCACAAATAATATTTGAAAGAGTCCTATTCTATTAGTAGTATCACTTCTACTTACAGTCTGTCCGCTCCTTATGGAATATTCGAGAATTTCACCAACTGAAACTTACGGAATAACCACTTTTTCAAATCTATCAAGTCTCGATATCCGTACACTATTGTTCTTATTGGAACCAAACGCACATTCTTAGCCAACATTTGCACCTAATCTAATAAAATGACTCGAAATTGAATATTAAATAGCGGTAAATCACTAGATCACTCACTCCACACGAATATACTGCAGAATTAGGAATATGCTGATCTCGACCAGCTCACAGTTTCTCGAATGCCCTGGAATTTGTCAGCATTTCCCTCGTGAGCCTCCACACTTGCTTGGCGGCGTTTTCCAGTGCCGTCGGGGACTTGCCCTTGAACAAATCGACATGCGGAAGGAAGTAATGCGGACATCGTCGACACTGGAGTGAAGAGATCAGCTGAAGGAAGATACCGTTTATCCTGTCTCCTATTGCACCCTCATCCCACTCGTGCTCTCTGGGATGTTTCTCGCACTCATACAACAGAAGCGTCTTCATGTGATAGCACGTCACCGGGTTCCCCGGCAAGTCCAGGTGTCTGTCCCTGATCGTTTTCAGTATGCTCAAACACTTCCGCCGGCACCCACCTTGCAGCAAACGGTTTTCAGCCTCAAAAAAGCTAAGCACCCACGCGTCACCTTCCATTGCCGAGTTTTTGCCCTGTAGAGCAATACACTCTTTAGATAATAAGTCAAATCCTTCCGTTTTGACCTCGGCGACGATGTTGGGGTGCGGCCACGGTATGGCTGGCAGGGGCCAATGCGCCGCGGACCTGGGCCATAGTCCCGCACACTTGAACGCAGGCGTTATCTGCACAATGTACCGTTCACGGATCCGCAATTTCACTTCAGTAGTTTCAGCGATCATTTTCACGCAGTCCCTGTAAGAGCACTTGTCGCACGCCTGCGCGACCAATGTCTGGAATCTAGAGCGGATCTTCCTCGCCGAGAGATATCCCGAAGCCGTGATGAACTCCACCCAGAGCGACATGGAGCGTTTCCTGCCGTCGGACAGCTTGAGGACCGCGCATCCGGGCAAAGATCCGTCGTCAACAAAATTCAGCACCCCCATTTGATTCAGGTAAATGACGATTTCGAATTCATGAGGCGACACCACCTCGAGCCCGTCGAACCGTCCGTTGTAGTCGGTGAGCGACGAGATAAACCTCGGCTCCTGCAGCTCGACCTCCTTGAGCACATCCTGCACTATCCTGCAGACTTCGTGGATCGTTTTCGCAATCTGCGCCTTGCGGTTCGCGACCCGCTCGTTGTAGTACTTGTTCATTTGATAGACCAGCTTGGATTGCGCCGCCATCATCTCCGGTGGCACGAGCATGGTGGCTGTGTGCGTTCACGCGGTGCTCATTGTACCCGGCGGCCGGTGTGCACACGCGCACGGAACGCAGTCGTCCCACGACTGAGCCATGTCGGAGCATCGGACGGTGAAGGCCGGTGTACGCCCCCGGGGATGTCTGCTAGCGAATCGCAGGAGGCGAATCGCGCCCCGTCTCGTTCCCGCCCGAGCCGCTCTATATACAGCAGATAGAGACCACGTTACTTTTGTTGAGCGACCCGTGTTGGTTTGTAGAGTATTGATCGGAGGGCAGCCCCGCCTCGTATAGGTAGGTATTTTGCTGGCAGAGAGGTCGAGGTGATCGTAATGACATGATCGGTTCGGAGATCCTCGTTAATTCGGTAGCTGCTAACAAGATCGACTCTGTTAATGACATTTTTTTCTTTCGGCTTCTTTTGCTATGAATTAGGTACGTAATTGCGTTAATTGCTCTAATATGAAGCTGACCTGGATGTCATAACTCGTAACGTTTGCGACAATTAGGAACACATGGTTCTTTATTAATCTGTTTGAAGTGTTTGATGAGAGACTAATAGGTAATATTTTTTATACCTACTTATAAATATTGCAATAGCCCAATACCTACTTACGTATAATATTTAGCCTATTAAGAATAAAATCTTAGTAGGTACTTTAATATTTTTATAGGTACAAGCATAAACGAATAATTTCAAATCACAATTATATTTAGCACATATTAAAAAAAAGGACAGACGAATTGAGAACATCCTCCTTTTTTTTGAAGTCGTAAAAATGCAATATTTTTCAAGTACCTACCTACTTACCTGCCCACTCCGATATGGAAATATTTACTAACACAATATTTTCCTGAGTAATAGTTGGGTAATTCTAGTTATAACTTTAGTAGGTACCTACCTAATGTGTAAATTATTTACTACCACGACGCCATGCACTGAAAGTGCCCCTTTCATTAAAATTATGACCACTTCAACAATATTAATATGAACGTTTCCTGCGATTAATCCCCCTTCAGGAATCCCGGTACAAATTAGTTGGCAACTCCACACTTGCAAACGCGTTAATAGAGTCAGCGCTCTATGACTTGTCTTGTGTAGATGTTTGACAGAATGAAACGAACAGCAGAGGTACCTATATAAATAAAATTATATGTTTTTTAAATTAAACTAAGTAAATATATAGATACCTACCTACTTAACACTATCCCAAAAATTTTCTTAAATATTCATTAAACGTGAAGATACTAGGCATTCAAAGTTAAAAGATTAAAATAACCTACAGTATAGGTACTTACCCACCTATTAAAAGTAGGTATAAGATTCCTATTATATTAAGATGATAAATACCTACAATAAAATTCTGGAAGTCGTAACTGTTGATAATATTTATTATGTATAAACAGCTAATGTGTCCCGATTTCCCGATCCAAAATATTATCATACCCATAACTTCCCTGATCTCTAGTTGTGTTATAAATTTATTTCTAACTGAAATAAATAACTTAGCTCTCTCTTGTAGTCGTCTGTACAAAATATGTAGTATTTAGATAGTCACAAATATATGTAGGTAGGTAGGTACTCGGTTGAATACGAAATGTGTTATGAGAAACGCTAAATTGATATCGTCGTACGTAATGAGGTAGCATTAGATATTTCAACGCTTATGTGTTGGTATTAGTGAGAAATGTGGTTATTAAAATTTACAGCTTACAAAGTAGGTAGGTATATAATCTACGTTCTACGTTGTCACCTATATGTCACCGTCAAATTGTGAAAACCGTTAGTTTACAATCTAGCGGGCCAGGGAGCCTTCAGTTTTCAAACTGGCGAATAATTGTGAACAAATTTAAGCATATTTTTTTGAAAAGCAACTTATTTTTTTAGGTTAGGTTGTCTAACTATGTAGCTTAGGAAGGTTCGTATCCTAACTGTTCTTAAGCTCTTTACCTTGAAGCATGCAGACAATTGCATCCAGTGTAATGCAACAAGTTAATTAGAAAGTCTTGTGCACTAAGACGCCTGCATACCGCGCGGTCCGCTGTTGTTTATAGATGATCTCAAACTGGACGCAAGATTGACATAGGTAGGTATGCTCGAATGCTGATGTTGATTAGTTGATTTATAAGTTGGCTAATTATGACCACAAAACCTTAAGTTTACCTAGGTATCTCGCACCTACCATAGGTTTTAGTAGATAACCTATAGGTACTACTATACTATTAGATTGTTCTAGTATGCCTATTGGCTACATGGAAGTGTATTTACTTAGTACTTTGACTGTTACAAGGTATAGAAACCTATTATCTACAAGTACCTACCCAATTCAAAAGATTTTGCTTGATTTTAAAACAATTTCCTGACCTAAATTAGGTATGCAGTCGAATACTTAAAAACGGGAAGGAAAGCGCGGTCAATTTACTTTTTCTTCTCTCATTTTTTCTCTACCGATCCGCGCTGGAACATCTTCGTAGAGTATCTACCTATGCCCAAATTTCCCCCAGCAAAGAGGAAGCGACGAGACCGTTAAAACATAAAAAAGAATTCTTCTTGTTATTTAGAGAATAGAGTTAGAATTCTTCTTGTTATTTTTCGTAGAATAATTTATGTTTGTTGCATAATCCTCCCTTATTGTGGCATAAAACTGGTATTTTTGTGTCAATTGTAATGGCAGAAAAAGCAATAAGAGCTAGTAAAATTATAGCGCTGCTGGCAGAGGGGTGTAGCCAATGTTATGTCTCACAGCGGTTAAATGCGAGTCGTTCAGCCGTCCAAAGAACCTGGAATCGATACCTAAAGACAGGGTCCGTTCAGAGAAGGTAAGGTTTCTAGGAGAAAACGTTGCACACTACCACGAGACGACCGCTTTTTAGTGACTCAAGCGCTGCGGAACCGCAAATGCAGTGACATTGACCTCAAAAGAAACCTTGAAGAGGTAAGAGGAACACAAGTTAGCCTATGGATGGTGAGGAGGAGGCTTTTAGCGGCTGATATACGCAGTCGACTACCAGCGCGGGCCCCCAAGTTACTCCGTGAGCATCGATATCCATAATAAAGCCAATAACGGGAAGGTGCCCGTTTTTTTTGCATAGGAGTGTATGATTATCTTCTCTATAATATATTTAAACAAAAATCTTTAAAGTCGCCTTAAACAAAATAAAAACATGTGCAGAGTTTGCCTGAATCAAAATAAAAATAAACATCAAACGGTTATTGATTCCGCTAGCCAATAATCACACTGTTCACCTTATGTTTAGTTAGCCTATAAAATGTTTAACTTATGTCTCTATCTAGAGGAAATAATTGGTAGTTTTCAGAGAAAAATCCCGTAGTTTTTCATTCAAGAAAATACGTAACAGTAATACGTATTGTAATTCATTAAAAATCTTTTTAATGATTCTCCACACAGGTAAAGTCAATTTGAAACTTAAATGTCTATGTTACGATTGAGTGTCAGGCCCGAATCCTATAGGTGAGAATATATCCCAAGTTGAGCCGAACAGATTCCACTCGATAGGTATGCCGTCCTATTTTGGTCGGGATTGATGGCGGGCCGCGTCGTGATGGATGGGCTCGCGTTGCTTGATTTACGCACCGCTGTCCCCTCGCGATCGTGCGCCCCTGGTACCGGTACCTGCCGCCGTCTAGGGAATACGGGAGGATACGGGAGACGAGATACACTAACTCATTTGCGTTTTATGTCCCCCCGGTAGAATGGATATTAAAATAAGGGATAAATGTGGTATGAAGGTAGAGCGAAAAACCAATAAAAGACAGAATGGCAGTTAGTTAAATTTTTTATTAGGTCGGTACCTATATAAGTATTATGGTGAAAGGCTCCTTCTTAGTAATTGAATGGTATTCATGTAGGTACCTACAAACATGTACCTAATACGATATTTAAATACCTACTTACCTACACGTATTTTTTCATTACTTATTTTCTTATTTAATTTCACATAGCTAATACTTATAGATAGGTAAGTATATAGAGTTTAAATTGAACTAGGTAGGTACCTAATTTATTACCTATATTAAATGGTTAGATTGAAATTACATAGCTACCTATGTGTTTTGGCATGGCATTTTCTGCTGAAATCTTTAAATGTTTCTGAAATTCCCACGTGTGGTCTATAGAACAATCGGTCTCGTGTACGGCGCACGCGCGATACCCACAAAATGGCGTCGGTCCTGCTCCGCCCATTTCCGCCGGAAGTCCGCCCCGCACGTCCTACTGGATGTAGCGTACCCCTTGTGCACGAAAGCCTTCGTGTTGAATTATTGCTCACAAGACAACCATTTTCGGCTTTTGGCTAGATAGGTATTACTTAAGTGTTGATTTAATAAATATCTACCCACCTATCTTTACTGTCTGCTTGGCATTCTATGAACGTTATAAATACTTAAATTGAATATCAAATTAAATTATGCACCAATAACAATAGATAGTGATAATCCATGGGACTTCGAAATCTTAAATGGCGCTTATTATTTAGGTACCTATTTACATTAAGAATGAAAAACCTACGTATCTGAACAGATATTTTATTAATACTTCGAATGACGTTTTTAGTGAAAAGTCCTTGTGATTAAGGTAAAATCATTGGCCCCGCTGGTAGTGTAGATCGCAAGCGATGTCATTGTTGATCAACGGCGGCCATGGTCGGTACTTCTTTGGATGGGAGACCGCTAGTGGCAAACTCCCGTGCTTCGGAAGGCACGTTAAACTAAACGTGTGTTATCTACCGTAGGTACTGTAGATAACACACTTTCTATTAATTCTATACACACCTAAGTTATAAATTTAGGTATGTTATGTTTATTAACTTATACCACATACTTACCTACCTACTAACTAAACGTACTTAGTTATATAGCTAGGTAGGTGTCGTAAATTGTGTGAAGTCATTACGATAAGTAGGCAGTGCCTTCGTATAAATCGATGGTAGTTTTAAACATTCTATTTGAGTACGTGCAGTAGAGACGTGTACGTGATGATTTTTGCAATAGGGCACTTGTGAGATGTACCTACCTACCTAATTGAGTAGCTACACAAACTTCTCAATACTACCTAACAGAGATTCAGAGTAGTGAAATGTTTTAAAGCTATCTAAGAACTTAAGTACGTAATTACGTATAATTATTTATAATAGTGAAATTTAGTGCCTAGTGTTAATTTATTGAAGATTCAAATAGATCTACATAGTACGTTAGTTACCTAGTCACGAGTTAGTTGTAGCAATCGTCAGGGCAGAGTAACCATAAATGAATTAACCAATACTTTATCTTCAGTTTATCTAAGTATAATCAATAGGTATTAACGTAATTTTATAAGCACATTGAACTCTACAATTCTAGAAACCAGGCTACAAGTATCTTTAGCGTCTTTCGGTAAAAAACATAAAACCTGAAATAAAACGATTACATCTTAATCTTAATATAGGTACTTAATAAAGACACAACACATCACAAAGATCCTCAAAATTAGTGGCGGCGGCGGCGAGCAAATCATCTTTATCGCTAAACATTTCGAGCTAATTCAACGGAACTATTAAAATCACGTCAGTTAGTCAGTTACATACAACGCGCTGTGTTATTTACGATGGCCGTATAGAAACACAACGGGCGCTCATAATTAATACGGCAAACTGTTTGGATGTAACGTCACAGGATTGAAATAACTAAACAACTGAACGAACGGAAATGACGATTAAAACGAGTCTAATTCTCGTCTCGTGCTCTCGACGTCGATAGCCAACGTACGACGCTCAAAGAACTCGGCCGATTATATTTATGGTGTATTGAATTCGCTATCGTGTCGTATGAAAGATGTGCGCCGACGGACATCTGTCATCCCCCACCGCCGTCGCGCGACTGACGGGCGTCCCACCCTTCCAGTGAGCTCCTGGTGGGGAGCAGGCTCCGCCCAATAGGGAGAGCTGACTAGAATAAATTGAGCTCAACTCTCATTCATCGGGACAATTGAATTTGCACTTTAGCTCGTACCTTCTGAGTGCGATATTGCTTGAAGGCGTTTAGTCGATAATAGGGTTGTGCGACATTTGTTTGTTTTTTTTCCAACGACAATTATTTTTCTTCCAGTGCTAAGGTATTTCGGTACGGTAATTGGATTCGGGATCGCGATCGCGCGATTTGGATTGAGACGTTGCAGTCGGTTGTAATTATTATAAAGATGGCCGATAAAGCCGCTGGCTTTGTTGTTGTGAGATCGAGCTTCTTGTTATAATAACGAGTCGCATATTGCTTTAAGAATTTTTAAATTAAAATATCGACTTACAGATTTCGTATAAGTAGGTAAGTAATTTGCTTTTATACTTCATTTAAATTTAAAAAGAAACCTGCGCTGTTGTTTCGTGTTTAGAACATTTTTGTGCACTTACCTAAGTATCTATACCTACTTAGGTTTAATTTTTTTACCCACGACAAAATTATACCTAACGAAGCGTATCTTTTATGAAAAATGTAAGTACCTACTTAGGTACTCGTTCTGTATAACGACCACGGTTTCATTGAATATAGGTAAGAAATCTATAAAGCATTAGGTAATTTACCTAAAATGCTCAGCGATACAATATAAGAAATAAACAACAATTACGATATAAACAACAACTGAAACTCTACATTTCAGAAACCTACCTAATCACTTTTGTCAACATTTCGTTCACCCAGTTTTCATTTTAAACCCATTTCCCTAATTCCAATAAATAAAAGTAACACCTACCTACCATAGCCAGTTACCAGGCGAATAGCTATAAACAAGTGGTTCGAGATAAGGCGCCGGTGGACACAGGGCTTACGAGCCAACGTTCTAACTAACCCGTGTCCATTGATAATGCGGCTACCGGGGAACAGTCTATTTGTATTGTAGATAACCGAGATTTATAAACGTGAAGCTGATTGGGATTTAGTGTAGGTGTCTAGGACCTGTCCTCTTATCGGTTTGACCGTGTTGATAATGCATTTTGAAAGTAGGTGTAAATGACTTACTTTTATAAGTTTCGGATTCATCGATACCTGTTCGTAGTTAAACCAGCAGGAGCAGTTGTACGGGTTGTAGATTTCGTTAGATAGCCGCTGAGCCCTATCAAGTACCTACCTACCTACGTACCTAATTCCAATTTGAGTCCCATAACACAAATGTGATTTTTTTAGGTTCTGAATTTGAAATCTGCATGCTTCCTATTTAAAATAGTTCTCGAGATAGCATGTTATGTGAAGTCTTCCAAGCCGAACGAAGTTAGAGTAGGTACCTAGTGACCTCTAAATCTTTGCTATCGCTAAAAGAGATCTAGGAATGCAGCAGCGACAGATTTTTGATGACCTAGTAAAAGTAATTAAGTATAGGTACCTACGTGTTCCTTGCTACCTTGCTATTTGCAGGCATTCAGATAAATACGTGTATCTACCGGAATCCATCTTTTATTTTAAAACCAAATGCCCACATAACGTCATTAAAATTGAAGCAGCAAATTTTATATTTATTTATGCTGTCACGGCGTTTTAACTCCTAAAACGTCAGAGAGTGGATAATCCAATGCACATGTCGATGTTGTTTCTTGTTACGCCACCGAGCGGCGCCACCGTAGCGCCCTCTTCCGGTTCTTATTAAGACGACAATTTCCAACTAATTGGCATTTTTGAAAATAGCAATGTTAGGTTAGGTTTCCAAATTATTAGATACCTGCATAGTACATACCTACTTGTTAAAAAAATTAAAACCGTAAAAAATAGCAGCTTTCTACACTCTTGATGCCAAAAAAATTTGTATTGCTTTAGATACCTACCTACCTACTTCAGTAGGAATGAATTAAACGAGTCGCCAAAAGTATTACCATCACTTAGTTATTAATTTATTAACGTTCATAAAATTTCAGTGTGGGTCCTTCGTCTTGCCACTTGGATGTGCTAATCCGTGATAATCCACTCTTGACAGCGACCATACGTTTGGTGGCGTTCAGCTGATCCTTGGACATAAATCGCGCAGTGCATAGCTGCGGATAAGTGGTGGCATATTTTATGTTTTTACTGAAGGCAAAGGAAGAATAACTGTCTTAAATACGGCTAGGAATTAAAGTGGAATCGTTTTTGAGAAGACTGATTTTATTAATGTTTCTTTTGAGATAAGTTTATGAGGCCGCTTCACACTGCCGGAAAATAAATAAATTAATAAAATTAAAATAATGTAGGTAGGTACCTGCAAGGTTTCGTACTTAAATATCGATACTATAGCTAAGTACATACCCAGGAAATCACTTACTTGCTTTTTCAGTAAACATGTTACAGTAAATGTTTATCGCTTCACATACAAATTGGATACTTACTACTTACCTAAGACAGAGGTGTAACAGAGCTACATTACTAATAATAATAAATTATTGATATATTACCTTTTTAAAGTAAACAATCGTAGTAAATGACTAATAGGTATTTCTAGGATTAGGTATAAATACCTATAAAACTTTCATAATATAAAGAAGTCTGTTTCTCACCTCCCTCGAATCCTTTCTGACCATATTAAGCGCAGTGCTCATTTCGAGTCACAAATAAGACCGTAAAAATAACCATAATAATATATTATTCAATTTCTTCGCCATTCGTTCCAATAGACAGAGATTTATTCGGGAACTTTTATGGAAAAAAATAAAGAGGAGCGGCTGTAAAAAAAGTTTTCGAATCCGAGAATAGTCGTGAGGCGCGGAGCAGAGACGCGATGACAGGGAATTTATTAACCATTCGGGATGACAAACTGCGAAATAGGTCTCCGGCAGCCGTTACCGCGTGTTGTCGAATCTTGTGCGAGATTCCACGAAAAGTGAGTGAGTTTCTAGTGATCACCAAATTCTGTTTTGGTCGATACAGTTTCATGTGTTTGGAAACAGCAACGATCAATCGTTTTACTTGCTATTCGTCGTGTTATTCAAAAATATCGTTTTTCTGATTGAAATTTTTCCTCATCATCAGACATAGGTGGTAGGTACCTATACCTACCTATTACAATATTTCCAATATGTTACTGATTTAATTTAAAAAATCTTTGGGCCGCTAACTCTGTAATAGGTACCTATAGGACTATAATATTCTATAGGACAACTATTCCTTCTCAGTTGTCTTTCGAGAAACTTTAGTAACGTCTCCAGTAATAGAGGTGGCGGGTTCGAATCCCGGCCGACGGTGATGTACGAGTATTTAATTAGGACTTCCCTTTGGCGGCCACCGTTGCGACACGCTGCCGTTTACAGGAATTAGCTCTAAACGCTTGTCTTTAATTATGCCCTCGGCCTCGCCCGAGCCTCGGACGTATGAAATCTTCATCTTTATACGCATCATGTGACAGGATTTTATTTAGAATGAGAGTGCAAGGAAAACAAAAGGACAGTTCCTTTTTGTTTGTATTGAATCGTTTGATTACGTATCTACGGGTTTGGAACCATTACCATCATTTTACCGATATACCTACATGTTTACTTGTACGAGGGACATTCCCTCTTTGTTGATTTTTATAACGAGTACCTATTAAATATCTGTGGTGTAGATTTCAGCGTGATTTTCGATCACCTAGTTTATACTCATCGTTCGTATAAGTAGGTACCTATTAGTCAAGGACTATGCGCTATGTAATTCTTCAATTTTTTATATAATTAAAGTATATTTACTGTCTGTATTTTTCTCCATAATTTTAAAAGTAAATAAATAATTGAAAATAAAGGTAAATAATAATTATTACAACCGCAATTTGGCAAGTCGCTATCTCTCTTTTAACTCTGGATTAAATTTGGATTCGATGCGCAACTCCGAAATTTTCTAAACCCTTGCTTGTTACATCGAAATGTTTCAAGCAAAATTCAAATCAAGCTTCCCTTCTCCGCATTGTGTCCAAGCCTCGTCTCACGTCGGGGTTGTCAGCGCGATGTTTACGCCGTGGGAGCTGCCTCGCCGCGTCGTCTCCACGCATGCTCTTGGGATTTCAATGCTCCGCTCGTATCCTGTGATAGCACCTAACGATCACTTTTAAAAAATGACTTGAAAAAGACTACCATCTGATGGGATTTTGAAAGTTTTGTTTCTGGCTACTTTTAGGTACCTACCTATATAGCGGAATGGATTATAAACAAAGCTTTTTGTACAAACATGGTCCTTCTTTTCCAGTCTTTGGGCAAACACTCTCTGTCCTTTTTATAAAAAGAAATGTGACAGAATGTGACATACATATTCGTAGTTAATTTCACGTATTTGTTTGGATTGTGAACCAAACAGATAAATTGAATCGGCCGAAGTGTGAGAAGCTCATCTATCTAATTGAATAAACATCCACTGGCGTTGTTTGTTCCCGTCGAACGGCCCATAAAAGGAAACCATAAGTGGACAGATGTAATTAAGGGCGTCAGGGACACCTTTGAGTGGGGTGGCCACACTCGATGCTTGTATTGGTTAAAGTTTTGAACAGGTTTGAGTTTCGGCCAGTTTCTAGATCCTATCATCTATTAACCTTAGCGAGTTACCTAACAATTAGGTATAAAGATTTCAGTTAGCTAGCTAGCAACTTTAAAAAAGTGTCCTGCATTATAATGTTTTTTATAACTTACTTTACTAGCTGCCCCGGCGAACTTCGTACCGCATAATATTAAACGCTAATATCAAACGTCTGTACTTGTAACACAGCGCCATCTATTGAATACTTACTCAATCCAGACAATAGGTATCGACATCTGTTGGAATCGTTTGGAGCTAATAAATAATC
>DWQL01000658.1:0-14001 GCA_018231265.1 Noctuana haematospila | reverse complement strand
CGGCATACATGGGTGCAGCGGTGGTACTTCCCCGGTCGAACCATACAAGTTCTACCACCTACAAAACATTTAAAATGTTTTTAAAATAAAGAAACAAAGAATTAAATTTTATCAAAAAATCAAACAAACATTAACGACTAAGTGTTATTATACGAAGACTAGGCTTAATCGACAATTTTTAAAATAGTATAGCGTAGTTATTTATGGAAACGATTATAAACATAAAACATTGTTTTGTTACGGCTTGTTAATTATATTATTTTACATAATTACTATGACGTATTAGTTATTACATTCAGTCTTATTTATTTGAAATACTTTAAACGTAACGTTATATGTAATCTCTTATTGTTTTAATTATAATGTAATCAATGTACCTAATACAATTTTTTCCGAATAAATAAGTTATTTTTATTAATTAAAGTGAATGCGGGAATATTAGAGGAATTATTTTTTATGGAGTTTTTATTTTTATCTCTAAATAAAGTTTTTTTGGACTAGGTTATAAATATTAATAAAGTTTTTTATTTATTGTAAATATTATGGTAATAAAGTTTCACGATATATACCTAATCAAAAAAAATTAAATTGTTAATAAATATAGACGAAAACAGTTAGTTTAATACAAGATAATTCTATCGAACACGAAACAGGTAAGTACCTACATCCTATATAATATGACCTGCTTACTTTTGCATTTTAATGTGAATATTGAAACAATATCAATTGAGAAATTAAAATCTAACAGTATTTCGAAATGCCAGTTACTAAAAAGGATATAGACGAAAAAAGAATAACAGCTGAACGGGAAACAGCTGTCGCAGTTTTTATAAAAGCTGTTTTTAAGCTAATTATGTTCACTTCTACATAAGAAATGGAAATAGGTACATACCAGATATTTTTCCTGTAGCATTTAATGCGCAAAAGGGCGCAGGCCTAAAACCGATGTACCGTATTATTTGACGTTCATCCAGTGTATACGTGTACTTACCTTATGATGAATACAAAATTTTGAATTTGAATTGAATGTGAGGTATTTCTCTTAATGCAGCAACATCCTTTCAATTGTTAAAACTGTTTAAAGAAACTCCAGTAAGTATGTACCTACTTTAAAACAATTGTTTCAAGAAACGCTAAAATACGAGGTTTTATTTAGAAAGCAAAAATATTCTTGTCTCTCGATAAATTCTGCGTATCTTTAAACACTAAAAATGCCGATGTTTCATCGTTCAAAGGTCAGTTGTACGCAAAAGCTGCCTTGCCAGATTCGACTGGTAACAAAGGATTTTTAAGGATATCGCCTAACCCATTGCTATCTGTAAAGTAAAGTCGTCCCGTCAACACGTTGCACGACTCGTCAAGGTCAAAAGAAATATCGTGCATAAGTTAATGCTAATCAAATCTACAGCCGTCGTACAGGCAACTTGATTCTTTATTAAATTATACGTTGCAAAATTTAAATTTAGAGAATTTATATGGATGTTGACATAGGACGCAACTTGCAATAGGTATAATATAGATAAAATCGCCTTAATGCTTATTTGTTCAATCTACCATGAATCAAATTTTACAGTGTTTTTTCTTTCCAAAAAATGGTTACAATTCCACGGTACAGATAAAATTAAAAACATGTTTTTGGCTTTTTCTAAAGTAGAATAGGTACTTATCTTATAAACGATTTACTAATGGATGTGAAATAAAAGCGCGCATCTTTGTGTATCAAAAAGTCATTTTCGGCAAATATGGTAGATTGAACAAATAAGCACTAAGGCGACGATAAATATAACTAATAAACAAGATACAGAAAACTGGAATTAAAACCAGAAAGAATCATTAAACAAGATACGGCAATTTTGCTGTCTAACTTATATTAAAATTTATTGTGGCTTAAGGGAATTCTTTATTTGATTTCCAAGCTTCTCGAAATATCGAAAGCGCACGCATTCTATATTCGAATTCTTTCTACTCAATAAAGAAGAAAGTTGACAGCGATGCCTTCGATGCTACCTACTTGTAACCATTCGCTCAATCGCTCCACACGTCCCATTCGGTCACCGACAGGTCATTCACATTCTCGCGTCATCGGAAAGTGAAACATCTGGCAACTGCGTTTAATGTCAAATTCATATTGATGTTTCAATTAATTAATAACATCTTATACTGCAATTGACATGTTAGTTACGTCTTAATTATACGTCGATATCAAACACTACAAAGATAATAATATATTATTATCTTTATATATAAAGATACATTTAAATCAGAAAAATCACGATATTCTATTTTTCACTTTAGTTTTTTGTTTAGTATGCGAGTATTTTATTTAGTCCCTGCATGATAAAACTAATAAGTCTAATTTTAATCTTCTGTCTGGTTACCGTCTCTATCTTTTAAGATTATATAAAAAAATTTTAATAAATTAATTTATTAAAAACAAAACAAAATACTAATTACTAATAAATAATAATGTAATTTTTAATAAATTAATTAATTATTAAAATTGTTAACGACGACTTTACGAGATAACATTTATATTTATAAGTATTTCTTATTTATATTTGTACGGGTTATAAATAAATTAATCGTCGAAAACGCATTTAAAAAGGCTCAAAGCCGTAAATCTTTTTGACATTGTTGTCGGCATTATGATTGAAATGAATAAAATAACGAGGTTAAGTCGTCCACGGTTAGATGAATCATGCATGACACTATGAAAATTGCCAACATTGCCAAATCTTTGTGGCAATTGAGTTTGGAAACTGTTCGGATGATGAATATTTTGACGGTATAATCAAAACCACAAGTGTTCTCAAAGACAAAATGTATGATTAACGATTAGGTCACTATTGTATGTGATGTAGATTTGAATAAACTTTGGGATAAAACTACAAAAATCTTTTACAGCTCAGCGTTGTAGCGATGTTGCTAACATTGCAAGTGTTTAATCAAGCAACAATGACAGATAATAAATGGTTATTCAAAACAATATTATTTCCTAGCAAATTTTATATGCAAATGTATTAATTAACTTATCGGATGTCAAGCGTAAGCCTTTAATTATTGAAGTAGCGGATGTCGCGTGAGACGATAAGTACTTTGCAATACTTAGCTAATTATTAACTTCGCAATAAGTGGAATGACAAAAAGTTGCTAACACCACCATTGTTAAGACGTTTACGCACTGTCCATCCTCAATATCAAATGAATGATGCAAATCCAACACTTAAAGGAATGACGTGAAACGAAGCGTCATGAATTTTGACGAACGGCAGGAAGGACGGAGCATAATAGGCTTTAGAGCTGTTTAGTAAACAACACACGTAAACAAACTTTAAAATGACAAACGGGTTACTTTCACTCAAAGAAAGAATGGAGCTGTAATAAAAGAAAAGTTTTAAGCCGTCGATGCGTAACGACACGGCGTGTTGGTCTACTGACGTCAAATGTTTGACAAATCACCAATCAGTATTGTAAACAACAAGGTTACTTATCAATCATCGAATTGCGTTCAATAGAGTCATATAGTAGAGTCAATAGAGTCATATGTAGAGTTGATTGTGACGTTAGAGGTTAAGTCAGTTCGGTTGGTACAAATGCTGTACATGACTTAAATGAAATAAAAATGAATGCGTGCAAGTTATTATTGCAAACGCATCTAGATAAGATCTTTTATAGTCTGTAAATACATTATACATTTTAAAAATCTTGTCCAGTATTAAATTAAAATATTAAGATCAATTTATTTTATAATTTTTTTTTCAAAAGATTGCAATATCTTTCTTTTTTATAATCTAAATATTTTTAAATATTTAAATATTTTGAATTTGGTAAATAAAATATTGCATTTTTTAATGAAATGCTTAAGTATTTATTTTTTATACTTTTTTAAATAGGTAGGTATTGTATTTTTTTAAACGGAATACTTTTAGTACGATTTGTAATCTTTTATCTTTGAAAATTGTAATAATGTGCATGTGCATGGTGGTAATTGTGCATGGATGGAATCAAACGCTTTTTTATTACTTTATTCATTACTTCTCATTCTAACTAATGTTGGCAAAACAAGGCACAACATCTCCTAGATAACATCAGCCATGATTAAGCGCTTCTATTATTTTCAGTTTTAGTCGGCATTATCGTTGACGTTGGCGATATTAATGCTTTAACTGTACTTCATACTGACCGTATTCCCAAATCGACTTATAATAATTTTACTGGTCATAAGACAAGTCATCGATCACTTGTTCACAAGATAGAATATAATATGGCTTTGAAAGTTGAAATTGCAATAATAGCGCGAATTATCTGAATAGAATGACTTTGTTCGAAGTGAAAATATTAATTTTATGTCCTATCATTCACCATCACGTACAAAATCAAAATATAAATAGTAAAGTAAAATTTATTTAAATATCAATCAGAATTCGCTTCTAGATATCAATTTAAGAAAACTACATTATTCATTTGTTATATAAGCACTTTTGCTTTAAGTAATTCAAATAAAGCCTAATGTCTTTCATATATTATATAAACTTTAACTGACCCGGCGAACTTCGTAGCGCTTAACATTAAAAACTAAGGGGTGGACCACCCTTTACATTTAGGGGTATGAAAAATAGACGTTGGCCCATTCTCAGGCCTACCAAATATGCACACAAAATTTAATGAGAATCGGTCGAGCCGTTTCGGAAGAGTTCAATCACGCACACCGTGACACGAGAATTTCATATATAAGATTGTCTTTTGTTTTCTTCATAGTACTACGGATATATAGTGACACTATAATTACAAAACATAATAAGAATTATATAAGAATTGAACATTTTCCTTGATATATAACAAAACACTTCCTGTTAGCCTCGTTTGTTTGCGTGTTGTTGTAATTTTAATTTATATTTGATTGTTATTACACTATTGATTGATTTACATCAAAAGTTCTGCGTTGCCATTGGATTAATTGGCTCTATAGGATATGTTGTGTACATTCAGATTAATGGTTATGGGTTAAACTGCAACTAAATAAATAACTCCATAATTTTTAATCGAATCGCAATCTTTAGAATACAAAAATTTGTTAATTGGTTTAGTTTCATAATATATATTAAGATCGATTACAAGAAGTTATTACGAGGCATTGAGACCAAAAAGGTTAAGGTTGCCGACCTCAAAGCTGGACTTTCTTATGCTCCTGCCTTCAATTAAGGGTCCGGCAAGAAACGAGTTAAGAGATGGAGCGCAAAAAAACGACTCACAATCTTGAGAAGGAATTTAAACTCCTGAATCTTTGGTTATTTGTTTTTTGAATTTCCATGAGGGAGTAATTGTCAATATGTGTAAAGTTGTAATAGTATTACTCAAAAAAAGGTTTGGGAAGTGTCGTTACAATAAGGTGTGGCCAGAGTCAAAAATTACAACAATCGCACGCTCAATCGACCGAAACGAGTGAAATTTTCTATACGCTATTTGAAGCTATTGTGATTCTAATTTTTCGGACTGCTGTTTCCACATCAAAAGGCTTAAACACGATGATGTTTTAATAGGTATAGATGCGTTGTCCGCTCTATGTTTTGGCAACATAAAACCAAGGTAATTACCGGACCTTGAGTTAGTCACGTACCAGTGCGCGTCAGGATTACACGTTGTCGTTGCGAAATTTCAGGTTGTTAAATTGTAAATACAATTCCTTCTTGTGTTTTTAAACGATGTAAAAAAGGAAGAACGTACTATTTGATGCGTAACTTCAGCGCGGCGGCGATTCCTACCTACTAATTTTCGAAGGATGTTGGCGTATGGTATGTCTATAGGTAATAAGTCATTGCTTAAAAACGCTTGAATACTTAAAAGAGAGTAACAGTAAGCTAAAATCTATTTAATTAATTTAAGGAGATGTATTCAAAACCAGTCAACATTTTCCGAGAAACACTAAAAAAATGTAGTCGAAATGGCCATAATATTATATTTCAACGACCATTTAACATATAGGTTGGCTACGCTTTTATCTGCTTTCATACTTAATTATAAAAAAGAAATAATATTTAGAAAGCAAGTATTATGTATTGTAACTACAATAAACAGAGCGGGTAAAATTTACTCGTACACAAATAGAGCTGCAGACTACGTAATTTTATAATCACTGGTATGAGATACATAGCTTTACATAATGGTGGTAATTTACTTAGACTTGTTACAGTTAAGAAGGCGAATGTGAAATTATCTCACAGTCTATTGATCATTATGATTTGTTGGTTGAGTATGAGTTGTTGAGGAAAACGTTACTAACAAAGTTCTTGTGGAGAAAGGCCACCTTCAACTTGTAGCGGCGCGCTACCTACAGTAATATGAGCGCGCGCCTTACATGAAAACGCTGACACGCCTCAACAACGAATAACAATATATACTACGTCAAATGCATGCGTCATCATGAGACTGGCCAATCAGATAACGTATCCTAAAACGCGCAATAGAATGATTCCAAAATATCTGCATAAATACAATGACCCGAAGTTAACATCTGAACCGCGGTTCCCAGGCAGTGACATCGCCTGGCGGAGATCTCCCCTTTTTCCTCCACATAGTTAAGCCCCTTAACAACACCACGTTCAATAACAAAGAATGATCCTTCCAGAAAGACTCGGCGCCAGGTCATAAAGTTTGATTCACCCAATCTTGGTTAGAAACGAACGTTCCGGGCTTCATCAGAGATGAAGACTGACCGTCATCTAGTCCTGATCTTAATCCACTGGATTATGATGTATGGTCAGTTTTAGAGAGAAAGGCTTGCTCTAAACGCCATGACAATTTGGAGTCCCTAAAACAATCTATAGTCTATACGATTGGCAGTGAAGAATTTTCCCATAGAAAGAATTGATAACTGGCCTCAACAGCAAAATAAGAGAAAAGTTGGTGATAAAACAAAGACAATAATTTTACAAGATTTTGAACGAGATGTGAGAATAGACAATATTATTAAAAATGAAATAATAATATCTTTGAGTGCTTAAATAATATCTTACAGTGGGTTTTTTCTATAAAATTTTTAAGGGGTTATCAAATGCAGTCCTTAATATTTCTTATCACATGAGCAAATCAAATAGATTTTTTGCTCTACAGCTCCCAAGCTAAAACAATGGTTACTTAACTTTTTATTAATAACCTTTGGCAAAGGTCATAAATTTAGATGTCCTGATCTCGGTGTTGATGTATGTATGTATGTTTGCGTGCGACACAGAATCCTTGTGAGAGGCTGTACTAATGTAGTACAATGTACACAGATGGACATGGAGCATTGCATGCTCCTGGCGCTGCCGTGCGGGCGCGACCACATGGACGTGCTGCAGCAGTCCACCAACCTCACGGCCGGCTTCATTACCTATCTGCAGCGCAAGCAGGCCGCCGGCATCGTCAACGTGGCACCCACTCCCGGACATCACCAGGTTATATGTCAATACATTTTTCAGTTGAAAATATATTATTTGCATCTATACTAATAATATAAAGCTTTGTTTGTTTGTTTGACGCGCTAATCTCAGGAACTACTGACCCGATTTGAAAAATTATTGTGGTATAATATGATGCTACATTCACGAGGATGGTTATAGCCATGTTATAGGTATAAAAAATTACGTTACTATTCTTAACGCGGGTGACACTTTAAACCGCCTCCGTAACTTTTTGCCTGATAAAGTCAAAGTTTCACTTGTTCAATCACTTATTTTACCTGTGATTGATTATGCGGATGTGTGTTGTTCTCATATCAGTAGTGATTTCCTCAACAAGTTGGATCGTCTCATTAATTATGCTATCCGTTTCATCTTCTGTCTACGTAAATTTGATCACATATCCTCTTATCGTCGCCAACTTCGATGGCTTCCAATTCGTGAACGTAGACAGGTCAGATTATTAAGTACTCTTTTTTCTATTCTTTTTGATTCCGCTACTCCCGGGTACTTAAAACATAAGTTTAAGTATCTCTGTGACTTTCACGAACGTCAATTACGTTCTACTGATTCCCTTCTACTATCTTTTCCACTTCACCATTCCGGTTTTCTATCTAACTCTTTCACCTGTCATGCCATTCGGCTTTGGAATGCTCTTCCGGATGAGATACGGAGGAGTGTTAGCAAGCAATCTTTCAAAGTGAGGGTCAAGGCTCACTTCTTAAAACAATACTTGGAAACCTAATCTCCAATATTCCTTTATCTATCTATATATATATTTATTATACGTTACATATCTTATAACATTTTTTAATAGTTTTATATAAATATTTGTTATAATATTTTATTTTTAATACTTATACCCATTCTTACTTTACACAATGTTTATTTATTTATACCGCCTACGCCTTTCTGCTGAGCCCAAAGGTTGGCTGGTAGAGAATGCTTTTAGCATTAAGTCCGCCTTTTGTACCATTTCTTTTTTTAAGTTGGTATAATAAAGTTTAAATAAATAAATAAATAAATAAAACCATTAAAGATATTTTTATTATACAACAAGCTCTTTTGCTTACTTAAAATTGATTTGTAGTAAGTAATGGTTTGCAATAACTTAGACTTATAAAACTGTTTTGTAGTAAAAAAAAATTAAAAGATTTTTTACGGTAGGTACCTACAGGTTCCAATAAAGTTCACGGTCACCGTTGGTATGTATGACAAAGAAAAATAAATATCAGCCACATTAAAAATTACAGAGAGGAATTAAAATGATATTTATTTTTTAGGTAGGTATTTATCGTACCTACCTTCTTATTTTGCTAAATTGAAAACAAATCAGTCCTACGAATCCCTAATTTGTAAGTGTTGTAGGTAGATACTAGGTAGGTATGTTCAAATTATTTCAACTACCTATACTTACTATTTCAAATTAAATAAACAATTTGGATGAAGGGCTGCGCTTTAGTTCGACGCTTGATCAGTAGGTATAAGCTTGACTGACTAGGTAATTCCATTTTGAAACAAAAAATGTGTAGGTATTCCTAATTATTATATAGGTAGGTACCTAAACTACGGAACATACTTTTTAAAGTAAGCAACATTTTCGAAGAGTGCCGTCGCGTCATGTGCTTGATAAAATTGTAGTTTTAATATTAACAAGCAGCAAGAAAATATTAGATTTCGCGGCACTTCTTATCCATAATAAAACGGTACGCCTACAGTAAACTCTTAAAGATGGTAACGTATGTTTACGTGCAACATATCTACGTACAGCTACTCCATACAGCGAGTCCATTAACATCAAGCATTATTGGAGTCGTATCTCGAACCCCAAGCCACTTCGATAGCCGCAACGTTCCATTAAAAGAAACCATAAAATTACAGAATTATGTGTTAATAATTTCAGGAGAAAGAATTCTTCTTCATTTCCCGCTCGACAAATTCAAAATCTGTATACCTAAGTTTGTACGATACATCTTCTTTATTTCTCTGTCGAGTTGTATATGTTCGGGAGTCAAAAACAGAATTGCGATTCGCCTTATTGAGCGCGAAAGTGAGGCTTATTCGGTGGCATATTTTTGTCTCTGGCGTAAATATCGTTTCGTCATACCCGTTTGGGTGAATAGCGGTTTGTTTCGCGAATTATTTTGCAATTTTCGTTATTATTGTTTTAAAAGTAACCCATTTTATTACTTAAAAAGTTGTGTCAACTCGAGTCAATTAAGCTTGAACTTTAAAACACTTGTTTTTCATAACAAATCCTATCGACCAAAAAACTGGATCAGCTCCATTTGGTGGCATTACGGCACAGATAGCCAATATGAGAAGTATTACAATTACATTTTTACAGTAGGTACGTAAGTAGGTACTTACGTTAGTAGGAACTTCTCAATAATACCAAAAAACGTATTACAAGTAGGTAGGTATTGTGCATACCTACCTAGTTTTCGAGCAGTAGGTATTATCAGACAGGTATACTTATTAATTCTTACTAATTTGATAATTAATATACCTAATTGTTTCTTGCTAAATGCTCTTTCTTAAAAAAATACTAAAGTGAAAAGTTTTAAATTGATCAAACATATTATAGTTTTCTAAATAACTACAGATGGTTTCATGATTTGCATCAGTGCGAAGCCGAGGCAGGTTGATTTAATTATATAAGTTGGAGAAAAGTTATGTTGTTATATCTACCTAAGCTGTAGGTACTTACAGACAGAGGCCGAAAGGCGGATGCTCTGATGTCTCATAAAATTAGTATCTAACTGCCTTTGCGCATTATCAGACCAGTTCTCGGGAGAGCCGAACTCACATGGAGTCTGTAGGCTGGTATTAAACTCCTTGAGAATGCACCTGACACCTTATTAACATTATTAGAAATACCGGAATGTCAACATTCTGCCTTATTTCACTGCCCGTACCCGGTATGTACTGATAAGCGTACTTTAGGTCCCTGTCTACCGACATCGTTATCAGGTATTTTATAATTTTTATACCCAATTAATATTCAGAACTTGAGTGAGTTGTCATCGCTTATAGGTATACCTAATAAAAGATATTCACATAATTATTTTATTTCATAATTGATATTAAATTACATAAAAAAATTATAAGTCCCAAGTAAGGGAATTTTAAATAGGGTATGGTAATAAAATATGCACAGTATCTCCAATAACCTAAGTAAGGTAAGCTACCTACATCTACGTTATTTTGCGGGGTTAAATTTAATTACATTATTTACCTACCTACTTACCACCAAAACGGCATCCGATCAAATTAGTGCAATTAATATTCAATTTTATTTCATTAAATACCTACTAAGTATTTAATCGTAAGAGGACGCTTGAAAAATTATAAAAAATATTCGATCTGCTGTGGTATGTACTTAAGGTTCGATCGTTTTTGCAATTTCTATATCGAGGACTACCGCATCGAGGCCTTTAGGCGTCATGGTGCTCGAATTAAGTAATTTGGAGCCATCGCAGATTGCTGGAATTCGCATATATTGCTCATTAGTGAACTGCGGCACTTCGGCAGATAAACATCGTATTCGCAAAATCGATCGACGCTTCCACCTTCCCGCCAAGCCCTGCGGGTAATACACGGTACATGTTTGCTCGACAATCAAGTGGCTTACTTTATGACCGCAAGCCGCCAGTAACTTACCGCAACGGGCCCTGGCTCTCCGTTAATGAGACAGCGCCGTTTTAGTGTCACGTATAGCGCGGTACAGAAAAAGCGGCATCCGATAGGAAACGTGCAATAAAATCAAGTGGATAGTACAGTTTATTGAATAACTATCAAATTTCGCACGGGTAGCTTTGATTTTACTATCACTTTATTGTCGATAAAACTGTAAATTGTATTCTTCCGTCGAGCAGTAAAACTATAAAATGTTTTGTACCTAGGTATACTTATACCTGTTTGTTAATGAATCATATATCAAAGCTGGTTAGATTCCTTCGTAATAGGTAGCTAGTTTAGATACCAAACCGATGTATTTTAGAGCTGAAGCATATCAAATTCACGAGCAATTATGGTTAGGCTAGTCATGGTAAGTTAGTTATATTGTATTGATTCGTTAAGCAACAGTCTGACTAAACTCTTCAATTTCCATAGTTAGGTACGCCTAAAGAACTGCTTAATCTCGCATCTGCATGTTTTTAAAATCTTTTAAGTATTGTTTATAATTAATCGTTCCTAGTGTCATTGATGTAGATTATTAAGATTAAAATATTTTAAATACATAATGATTTTATTTTACACGTTTTGAAACAAAGAACTGTTATTTATATACCTATTAGTGTAATAAATGTTACTATTCTAATAAAACGTTAACACGTCAGTAGTTATTTTATCAATTTAGCAATTCACGATGTCATGGCAATATATTTAAATAAGTACTAATTTACCTCCTTTTATATTTATTATTTAATTGTAAACCTAAATTATAATTACCTATAACGATTTTATTGAAACGCGTAGCACTGCGGCTCGCCATGTGTAGTTAGAGGATCCCTACGCAACTGCTCATATAGCCCTAAATCAATTGAAACCTGTTGTGTTATTGGACTGTAATCGAGAATGATACTTGTGGCCACTCAAAATACATTCTGAGCATCTTCGAATAGGTACTTTGTAGTTTATATCAACCATTTCCAGCTCTTAGCAATTGGTTCTACGACTTGATAAATGTCAACTATTTGCGTATTGCTACTAGAAATCACTTTATAACCTACGAGTAGGTAACTATATTATCATTTACAACACATACTTATCTCTAGAATAAAAAAACAAGTTGAAATCTTAAAAGGAGTTTGTAATCCTTTTTAGATTTTTATTGTCTCGTGATGTAGCTACCTACTCGTAGTTTAATATATATACCTACCTAGTTATCGTGACAATGAGCGGGGTAATTAAAAGTAATATTTTTCAATTTGTCGATATTACCTCCCTTTATGCATTTCTTTACGAGAAAATTATTAAAGTAACTGTCCAATTTTTTTACTTCCGAGTAAGTTATGTATTTTTACGTGACGTTTGTTGTTACAAGATAGGTACTTTGAAGATAAAATGTTATAAAAGCCGTCCATTTTCCACGCACCAATAATAATATTTTAACACGAACCTACGGCACATAATGTACAATTATGTCCAAATTTCTTGTTGTGCCGCGCCAATCAAAAATGATTCAAAGGGCCGGTCATCCGTTGGCTCTGTTGCGTGTAAAAAAACGGTAAGAACTTAGCTTGAACATTCTCACCGATACAAGAAAATAGAATGCATAGAAAAATTTCTTTCTTGTTATAGGAAGGCGGGAGACCCACACGTCGCGTCTGCCTACATATTTTATTGACCTCGTGCGCTACACAACACGTGACGGTATCAAGACCAATCTCAAGATATGAAGAGTGGATATGCAAAACAGCTAAGATTCTAAGTTAAATAAATAATTGTGGAGTTTGTGTTTTATTTATAAAATGTTAAGGTGTTGTTGTCGGTTGTAACCACACCATTATAAATATTTTAATACTTTGAATATGACACCTTTTCCGTTCACTTGATCAGGTATTATTTAAATATTTTTTTCCATTAGTAAGTAACTAAGTAGGGATCTATTTGTATGGGTAGGCCTAGGTAATACAGGTACGAATAAGAAAACCCACGATGTTTCCGCTTTTTAATAAAACAATATCCATTAAAACTCTAAAAACAATAATTAACTACTAACGAATCAATACAGGATACGTTAGCTTATTATAAAAAATACCTACCTTACAAACTACTGATAGGTAGAGACAGCTTTACTTTGTTATTTTTAATGTAGGAACCAAAACTTTCTTACAGCACTAATAAACATTTATCTACAACTTCTATTATCTCAAGATTTATTCTCTAACATTCAACCCCAGTGGCACCGGGTCATACTTTACGGCGTATCAGTTGGTGCGGTATTCCCAAACTGCACTTCAGAGCCCCGCACGCACACCAGCCCACTGCTCGCACTCACACATGTACGCGATATACTTACATGGAGATAGAACTTTCACGTTGATTTGATTGTGGAGTTCTTGATATTTGATTGGATGTTTGTTTAAGAGCTGAAGTAGAAAGAAAAGAAGAGGAAAGTATTTAGGGAATAAAGTAAGTAGGTACCTATTTATAACGACCAGGCATCCAGAGAGAGAAATACCTACATTAATTTTATTTATAGGTATAAGACTAGCTGGTGCCCACGACTTCGTCTGCGCAGGATTAATATTTCGAGCAATTTACACAATATCTTTATAAATTGTAGCCTATGTGTTATTCTGATGTAGGCTATAAGCTATATTATTGTAAAGTTTCATTAAAATCCATTCTGTAGTTTTTACGTGAAAGCGTAACAAACATCCATTCATCCATACTTAGTTTGTAGAAACTTTTGCGTTTATAATAGGTAGGTATAAGTAGATAGGATAAATAAAAAGAAAAAAAAATGTTTGCTTAATTTTATACCCAATAAATCTGCAGTAAGCTGTCAATTTAAAGAGAAATAAATAATCTTTCGTAAATTATAATTCTACCA
>DWQL01000657.1:0-14012 GCA_018231265.1 Noctuana haematospila | reverse complement strand
TTATAAACTAACAGTTTTTATAATGTTACGGCGTCATACAAATAATCGTTTCCAGATTAAAAATAAAACTAAATGCAGGAATACAAGTCTGGGCGCTAACTAGGGCGGTCCGGCTGTCAACTTGTCAGTGACAGACATTGTTATGATCCTATCTGCGCCAGAATATTCTTCTTGTAAAACTGTTGCAAGACTAGACACTGAAATGCTTTTTCTCTATTTCATTTCATTGCAACTACGACAAGTTTTTATGAAAACTTGCAGCATTTAAATGTAACAGTTGATTAAATAAAATTTTAAAATTCGACTATACGAGTACATAACACGGTTACTGTTTAAATTAATGGTCGCCTAGGGCGCTGACGAAATTTTATTCGGCTCCATAGACTAAATGGATTGTGTTGACTAATTTAACTTTCAGGAAGCCTGCTGCCTTTTACCAACTACTCATACAACCATGGAATTGAGAGACAGAACATGATAGGCAATGAAAGAATATAGGGTCTTTCAGTACGAAAACTAGCGAAGCAACTTCATACATTATAATATGATTGGTTGAAAAGAAACAATATTTGACATTTACTAATCAGGGCATAAGCCCTGTGGTGACGTGTTACGTGGTAATACGTGTGGCTCGTATAAACGAGCCACACGTCAATTAACCGCAAACACGTCACAAATAACCACAAACTTGTCAAATGGAGGTACCTACCCATTTTTACTTATTAAGGTGAAAATGCCGCAGACGGCTGTTCCGAACTCGACTTTTTGTATACGTAAATAGATAAACATTATTTAATGTGATATTTCAGAAAAGTTATTATCGAGCTCAGAAACAAATTTTCGTGAGATAACATGTCAAAGACGTAGATCAAGGCTCAACAAGGAACGTAATTTAGGTCCGAATAATTTCTTGAGGGACCCAATATTAATTTTACTCGTATCATAAATTGATTACATAGTGAATGAAGACGGATCCAATATGAACATTATAGACAGGCTGCCGTTAATAACCCAAAATATGTATACACTAATATTTAATTTTTATATTTAAACTATTAATCTTTCCCTACTATTATATGCCATAAATGTCTCTTTGTATCATAGTTTATTTATTTAATGACTTAAACGTCTCTCTTGTCCTAATCTACGTCTCCTAATATTTCCCTCTAATTTTGGTGACTCTGTCATAATATTATATGGCATGATATAATATTTCGTACAACCTTACTTCAAATATGAAGCAGATTAAAAAAAATTCCATCAAGTTGGACAAATGTGTGTTTGTGAACAACGCTATTAACAATAACAATCCAAATTAGAATCAATAATCCATAAAGAGCCTTAATCAAATTGGATTATTAACAGAAACATTGTCGCTATCTATATCAAAATAATAATCCGGTGAGTTTACACCAAGGACTATAAATATGGAGATTGGATCAGAAACATAGCTGTAGGCTAAAGCAAGTTCAGGGCCCGTTATCTATGCGGATAGAATTATATTATTTCAATTACACTAAGCGGCTTCTGTTTAAGTTACGTTCTAAAACTGGCAATACATTTATTTGCATTTTCTGGTGCTTCTAAGCTGATGACGATGATCTCATAATATCAGGTAGTTGTCGGGTTGCCCTTTTGCTTAGTTCAATCTATAAAAAAAACCTACGATACATGTCACGTTCAAATTTAATGAGTTCTTTATTTATCTTTTACTCTTATTTCGAATTCTTCAACTCTGAATTAATTTAGTTGCTTACGTTGAATAGTTTCAACTTTATTCATTACTTCGAGCGAATTTTGCTTAACACAAATCGTTTGGAGCTTATAAGAAAAACTTAGCAATTAGCTAAGTACATTAAAACTTTTAAATTAAATTATTTTTTCTGTAAAAACATAATATAATACATATATACATTATTTACATATACAAAGAAACAATCATTTAAAGAAATAAATAAAAATAAATCATAGTTATATATTAAAAAAAAATACTGTTAATAAATTAAGTATCTAGTAATATAATAATAAAATAAGAATTTGCTTCTTCTGAATTTACTTCAATTATTCTTTTTTTTTAGTGCATAACAGGATCATAATTACTTAGTTAACAAATCAAACAAAATAATTTCTCAAAACCGCATAAATGAAAATGAAGCTAATGAAAGATAATAATGCAGCAAAAAGCAAAATAGGCTTTGAAATTGGCTTTATTTAACCAGTGTTTGTGTGAAATGAATACGCCTCGGCTATTTTCCAATGGAACATTTGATATGCGGAAATTGGAGCTGTGAAATTTATGAACTCTGTCAAAGTAGATATACATATACATATTAGTTTTGAATGGGATGGCCACACTTTATTGCCTTTTTATTGGGAAAAGTACTATTTTCTCACGGCCCGCTGTTGACAATACTGTGGTATTTATTATTGGTATTTATAAATTTTAAAAATAAAGGTCACATTTTATACAGAACTTTAAAGAAACAATGAAAAAACGACTACTTAATCCAACATAATATAATACGAAAATAAGATACAGTCGTATTTTAAAATGGCTTTGCACATGTCTTCAATATTGCGTGGATTATCGGCAGGACAACTGCCACGGGAGTAATATTGCCTCCATTTCCCTCTTCATTTCACAACATGAAACCATGGCCGTTCAAAGCACAGTCGTGAATTAATAAAACGACTGTGGATCGCGCTGTTGGGTCTCGCTCTGTTTCATTATGACACGAATTTTCTATTGAACTGAAGCAAAAGGCTATTAAACAGTTAATTGCATATCGCATGAGTGTGATGACGTTGATATAAACTGTTCAAATCCATAGTAACGTAGATGCTGATCGCTGATTCGTCTCAGAAATATTAGCTCAATAAATACAATAGCTTTTACAAAAAGCTGTAATCCGAAAAAAATAATTTATGGTCTCAAGTCAAGTCGTATTTTGTCTGCCTGGACTAGCTAATAATGTATTTCTTATTTAGTTTGAATTAACTGTGTATGTAGGTACAGTCTAAAATAATCTTTTCTATAGACTTGTCAAAGAAACCTATCAATGTATTGCCTACCACCGATTAATTTACTAAAATTCGGCGCTCCCATGTTTTATTCACGTTTGCCAATCACTGGCACATATTTTGCCGAAAGCCTTTTCAAAGCGCGTTGGTATAAAAGAGTCCTTCATTCACATGCGTTCAAAGAGTCACCGCCGCAAATGCACCGCCAGCATCATTCATGTTGCAACGAAGTTTAGTTTATGAAGGTTTTAGTCCAAAATATACCAATTTTTATACATAAAAACGACTTTTTTGAACTATACCTAATAGCGGTATGATAAAAAAAATAAAGAGAAAGAACTATTGAATGTATTTCGAGGTTTATTTAAGTTAAAATGAAAATACTTGCACTGCGGCTGTCGGTAGAATATTAGATTTTTAGATATAAGTCCACTTATATGTCGTTTCGAAAAAAAAACATATAAATATAATAATATTAATAATTGTACAACTCTAAACTCTTTATTTCAGTTATTTTAAAATATTTACATAGAAGTAAGACAAGTAAAAAACAAAATACAGTGCACATTTTGGTTCTTTGATCCGGATAGTATGGTAAGGTAATTCTTTACATTAAGTTTGCTATGTTATGTTATGTTAGACATGTTAGCTACTATGTAACATTGCTACGTTAGTTTGTATTCTGTTAGTTTGTATTCTGTTCGTTAGGAACCGTTTCATAAAGGTAAGCTGCAGTTCGCGCTTTAATCAAGGCTCTTTCATTTTTGTTTATAACTATTTCTCAAAGGTTTAAGAGTTGATACAGAATGAACGTTTTAGATTTTAAGTTCTTGAATTTTGTATATCGCCTTATTATATTATACTCTTAAGTATAAGTTCATAAAGCATAAGTAAATCAAGCACCTCCAAATAAATACCAAACAGCTCTGAATCCTAATAAACGCAGTAAGCCTACTATTAAATTGACCTATTTTGCCTCTTCGTTGTATTCTGTACCATATCGGTGCCAATACAACCTCATTACAACAAAATATTGTACACTTTGTATACGATTTTATTGTTACTTATTGTTTATTAATTTATTAGATATTAAAAATAAAAATAAAATTGATTTACGTTTTCTTTCCTACGAAAAAATTAATTTAAAAATCCACCTATTGTTTTTTCTTCTTAAGCTCAAGGAAAATGTTTAAGGAAAATCCCGCACGTGAAACGGAAGAAACGCGTAATAAAACCTATCTAACTCGGCTGAATTTATTGCCTCTGGTATTTAAGTAGTTCTATCTACGCATGAGAGAAAAGTTTCATGCTGTACCTACTTCATATAAGCATATATAAACTTAGTTAGTATTATATTATTATGTCTCATATCTTTGTTACTCAATACGATATGTGAGTAACAGAGAGTGGCACTGTGCGAACGTCACACGAGATGCTTCGAAGTGTATATGAAATGTGAAATGTGGGAGATAAGCACAATCCTGCCAAAGTCAATGAGTAAAGGAAAACCACCAACCTTAACATCCAAGTCGATCCGGGACGATTAGCAGGATGTGTCACGCACGCGCTTTCTCACTGCAGGATATAGGATACAAGCACGGTCGATGATCCTTTGATGATGGTCCTGGGATGCTAGGGCGTCACCAAGACAAAACCGGTAGCACGGCTAACCAGCGGAGGTTACGAACGGACAGGAAGCACGGAATGTCTGTCTTTCTTTCACGGTACGAGCGCAACGACTACGTCATCGCTCAGACTGACATTGAAGTGTCAACGTCAGTGGATTTATTTTCAACTACCCACTAAACATTGACAAAGATGAAACAGGTACTGATAACCTAGTGATTGAATTATGTTAGAAAATGTTGCCCGTACCAGAAAGTGGTGCCAGTGACCTAATTATTTAGGAGTCATCAACTTAGGCTTCTTTATGTAATAGCTAAAGTTACGTAATACGTAAGTAATATTATCGGTTAAAACTTTTGTTTTGATTATGTAAATTCGACAACATCATTCCCTTAATTTTAAAAGTTTAAATAGCCGATATCGGAAATCTCAAAGCTGTTTTGTTTGTAGATACTTTGCACTAACCGCCATACGGCAGCTGTGTAATCACAGTACCTTCTGTTTTCATTATAACTTTTTTCACCCTCATCTTAACGAACTGCTATGCTTTATCGCGTTAAGGGAGCCAAAAAGCATGAAAATACTCTTTTCAGTTTTAGCGCTTAAAAAGTTTTTCATTGTTTCATATAATGCTAACGTAGCCGGTAGGATAATACCTGCGGGATTATTCGACTTACTTTAGTCTTTAAACTAAAGTACAGTAGGATTTAATTTATATGAATTTATAATGAGAAGGGAACTAGGAACTACAAAAATTCTTAATATAAATTAAGTACCTAAGTGTTTTAATTGTGATTAAAGAATGTACTTTTTCTCAAAGAAATTTACTGTAATAAAATGATATTTTTACGATTTGTTATATTAATTGTCTTTTTGATACAAATGTTATTAACATAAGATAATATTTTACATCTATTTTTAGTTGAATTATATTATTAAGTTTGTTAAATTTTCTACTGAAAATATTGCGGTTGATATATCTGTAGCCATATAGTAATACGTGCTCATCTCGGCCTATACGAGCCAATATTAATTTACCAAGAATGCTACCGCTTCATTCTATAAAAAAATTCTCGTAATTTCTCGCAGAACTTAATAAATCTAAAGTCTTATGAAATCATTGACACATTTCGTAATTTACGTAATTATATAAGTTATAAGTAATTTATATAATTATACAAAATAAAGTTTCAATGTTTACGCTTATGGCTTACGATATTTCATTTACTCCATTTCTTTATTTACAACCATTATTATCATTTCATAAATTTATAAGGAAGTAAATTTATTTTACGGTTTACAATGTTGTGTTTCCCGATTACAATATTCCATATTTACTGGCAACACCTGCGTCTTATAAGCAACGGTATCTACTTGGGAACATTGAATTCATAATTTCATGTTCACAGCCACTGTTGTATACGATGGATAAACTTTGTCAGAAATGCCTGGAATATTAATGTAGTTTCAATAATATTATCTTACTTAGTAATTCGCGTAAACTGGAGCATGTTAAACATGGATCGTTTGTTTTGAAGATGTTTGCTAAACTCACTATTGTTTTCTTTATGTGTTGTAAGAATAAAAAATCTGCCAAGCGTCTGAGGGGTTATGAGTCCCCGAAAAGCTCGCTGATTGCCCCCGCTTTTGAAGTTCATATCGTTATTCCCCTGATGATAGAGGGTGATGGACCCAAGAGTTCCCACAGCAGAAGTCTGCCATCGGGCGGTCGATTGTACTGGGGAGCGACTTGCCTGTGGTGTTTTTATCGCCTATTGTCAGCTCAGTCAAACATTCGATGAGCCAAATGAAGTACCTAAGTGTCGTATGTTTTGCTTCCGAATACCGAATACCCATCTCACCTTAAGAGGCTCAGTCAGTGAAACGCATCCAATTTTAAACGACTTTTGCCGAAAAACTTATTTGGAATACGGAAATGGGACTATTTGGAACCGTGCACATTCCGTCAAACAAAACACGTCAGTTGCATAGAACAGCCAACCCAAATACGATTCAATTTATTCCAATTCCAAACCAAAATAAAATCTGTTTGCAGTTCTAATTTAAATTTCAAAAAGCTCTTTTTAAAAGCTTTTCAATAGAAAGGCAGCTTTGGCAAAGACGTACCTAATACCCCTATAGATACTGACTATTGAAATAAAACTGAACTTATGAACGTAACGACGTAATAAATAAAATAACAACCTAAGAAATAAGAAAATAAGATACAAAAACGCCAAATACTATAACACTGCCAAATGTTTCAGACCGTATTTTAAATAACAACATTTATGATTTAACAGCTCAATAATAGGTGTAAATACATAAAATTAACTTTTTAATCTTTTAGCTACCAAAGTTTTCCATCGCCTCGAACTGGAAACTGGAAACAAAAACAAAGCAGCACCTGGGATTACTAAAATGTAGTTCGGTGTTCAAATAAAAGTACCACAAAACTTATTTATTTAGATAAATATACTTTTGGATAACTTATCGAATAGCCAACAATTTATCGTAACCAACTTTATATTTTATTAAAACAGAAAAACTGTTTAAGAACAATTTCTTAAAAGTAATGTATTTGTCTTTTGGATTTGCCCTTAAAATAGATAAAAATTTTTTTGAAATGTGGATTTTTTTGTTGTTAATATATTCCTTTACGTAAACGACGTACCTGTGACTTTTTTCTTATTACCTAAAGCTGTGGCTTACAAAAAATATATGAATAAGTCGAAAATGCTGTCACATGTCGCCTTAAGGAAATGCAAAGAAACATACGAGTATGTTTAGGTAGGTACTAAGCCACTGCTCAAAACTCAAAACTTGATTTGAGCATGCATATGCATGGCCCAATGAACTTGTGTCATCATACCTTTAACATTATAAAAAGCTTATTTTTCTGCAATTTCTTCCATAATGTAGGGCAAAATAGAGTAAATTTAGATAATTGAACTCAACTCCGTCGAAAGGGTTACTGTCCGTGAAAATGTTCTGAGCGGCAAAATGTTGTGACAGGGAAACAAAGCAAATTACACGCAACGACGCACCATTATGTTTACGAATTCATGCGGTCGCTGCATGCATAATATCTCGAGCTCAAACAGCAGTATTCATCCTCACTTAAGCCCGGTCACTTACAAGTACTAGCGTTTTCTGAATACTGTATTCAACAGACTGTAAAACCTGCACACAGCTTAACGTGGTAAAATTTTTTGTTTGCAAGTTGATCAAAGATCTTATCAAATATTATTTATTACTATTTAGTTTTTTCTTCTGTATTTTCTATTATTTTTTTATTTATTTTTACTTAAAGTAGTAGTTATATAAAACATATTACATTCCAAATGCATGAAAACTTACGCTTCTTCAGTAAGAATTTATCTATTCCAGGGTTGATGCCGATTTTTTTCTTTCACGTATTGATCATGACCCATGTTTCACAGGCTACCCTTATCCCTTAAGACATAATTAATTCACGAGAATAACTGAGGTCGAAATAAATCTGTCTTCATACGAAAATTACTTGCTAATGGCCTCAGAACTCTAGGGAATCGTATATTGCCTACTCTAAAAGAGGGGCATAATCTGTATTGTATTTTAATAGAAAAGTAAGTAGTTTTTTTACGTACTTACGTATTCTTGCATACTTTTCTCTCTGTATCTAGTATATTTATTATAAAAAGTGGATATTACACTGATGCAAATAATTCATAAAAATGAGATAATTAAACAGTAGGTAAATGAAATACACACCTAAAATACAAAATATACTACAAAACATATAATTTCAGGAACATAATATTACCTATATTATGTTCTTGAAAGTAATTTATTTAAATATATTTATTAAAATTATTACTACCATATTGTATTGTTTTACGATAAAGTTACTCAGCAGGCAAATAAGCAAAATAAAAAATAAAATTAAGCAGATTTGGTTGTTACGTTTCCGTAAAAATATACGTATTTCTAAATCGGATATAGAGAATTCGGCAGCGCGTTGTTGGGAACATTTCATGATATTTTCCCAAGAGTAAAAAATCTCTTTCCTCCGATCCTTATTTTTATTCCACATATTTATTTGAACGTACAAAATAAAAGAAATGGCAACCTAGTTTATCAGATGTTAGTGTCACGTAAATTTATTATCAGATGTAATGTTATTCTAATGCGTCGTAAATTTTCCCTCATAGCGTATATTGCTTAAGAGAAGTTATGTTGATGGCGATAATAACTTCATTAGACGGCATTAGAACAGTGTAAGGAAACTAAGAGTTACGACCTAGTGAGCCTTTCCTCTATTTACACCTGTTTTATAATTCAAAGACTCCCTGGGGTTCAGCTACTTAGATAAAGAGTATTACAATGTATAGCTAGGAGGGAGGTTTATTAAGGTACATAATATTTATGTCTGCCGTTCTTAATACTTGCCTTCTCTAATTCTTAAAACTACATGCAGTGAACTGCTTTTGAGTTTTATATATAATTATATTATATTATAGCTTTTTAATTAATTTATTAGTAACCTTTTTTAATGTTTAACCTAATGTTAAACCTTAATTAACTACTTTCCTAGAGACATTCTTTATGCTTTATTCACTTCACTATCTGAAGACAGGAACTGTTTTATACATGTCTTATCATTAGGGAAAATATCTGGTTTATTTCTTATTTCCAATCGTATTTCTAAATCTTGATGTATTAACGATATGTCACAATCTTTTACCCTTAACCACGAGATCTAAATCAAATGATTGAACCAATTTTCCGACATGTTATCAACCTTTTCTAATATCTCTATACTAGCTCATACTAGTACATGCCCATGACTTTGTCCACTTGTATTTCACAATTGGGTTTAGAGAGACATTAAAAATGGGTGAAAGAATTTCACCGGAACTTGTAGAACATATTGTAGAATGGCATGTGTGGAGAGCGGAGATCCTTAATTAATTGCCTTTTTCGCTTTTAGCCCCCGCACTAAATGTTCATAGTAACTAAATTCCAATTTTAGAGAGCCTCTATATAATATACTAGCTGTGCCCTCGGTTTCACCCGCGTTAAGAATTGCAACGTAACGCTTGATAACCTATAGCCTTCCTCGATAAATGAACTATCTTACACTAATAGAATTTTTCAAATCGGTCCAGTACTTCGGTATATTATTAGTATAGATAAATAAATATACCTAAATATCAATCAAAAAGCCACTCAAAAGGATTCTTTCCTTTTAAACACTTTTCAAATAACTTTTGTCGAAAAGTCTCTTCGCATTCCACAAGAGAGCGCCGAAAAGAAACTGTTAAAGATCAAAAACATTGGCAGGAAATAAATTGAGATTGTTGAAAAACTTAAAGAAAGACATCAAGTAGCTCAAGAACAATTATGCCCCTAGTCTGGTATTTTACTATCACTGACTTCTCAATGGAGTCGTTATGGTCTCGAGTTGGAATGGCGATCAGTAGATATCGTGATCGATAACGATTGTGGAATAACAATAATAAAACTTTCTTTTAACAAAAAATATTACCAGATTAATAAAAATTATTGAACTTAAACATTAAACATAGCTTGTGGAGGTGCATACATTTTTATTTATTAAAACTTTATAATAAAACCCTAAAAAGGGATACAATAGACGTACTTAATACCAGAACGGCATTCTCTAGTTCTCTATTCGGTGGGAGGAAGCGGTACATAAATAAATATCTACATAATGGATTCAACATAAGTCAATTATTCACTTCCGAACATACGAGTATGTACATAATTACACAAATTTGCTTGTACGTATAAAGAAAACTTTTCGCTACCTGATTGAAATATGTTAACAGTTAACATGCTTGTTCATTGAATAGAAACAGGGAAACGAAGTTAGCAATTGTCGCACAAAGTTATAATTTAGCCGCCAACAATATCCAGAACGACTCTGCCTGTTCCGAACTCTCTCAGTTGCAAATAGTAAATTTAAGTGCATTTTATGGATTATCATCCTCCGACTCAAAATATTTGATTAAAATATTAATTATATTCTTAATAATTATTTATTATTTCACCGATACGCACTTGGCCAGCGTGGTGGACAATGGTTTAATTCCTTCTCATTGTTGATATGAGCAAACACATAATTATTTTCGCAGTAGCACACTCAAAGTTATGGCAACACATGGCACACATGGAAATAGCTAGCTTACACTGAAATTTTTAATACAAACTAGTGAGTGGGTACTGCAGACGAAAATTTCACCACACAATTTACGCGTGGATTTTTGCCGTTCGGCTAGTCACCAATTAACTCGCCACACCGGTTTGCGCAAATCAACTTTACAATTTCGACAAAAATGCATGTAGTTCATCCTAACAGCGACTCCACGTAATCACAAAATATAAAGGTTTATAATATAAGTTTTTAGTTTTTATGAAGTATAATCTCAAGTGAACTTAAAGTTACGTATTTACGTAATATAATTATATAATCTGGGGTTGAGTGGTAGTTTTAGTTACCCCAAGGTAACCCCGCTTAACACGGTAAACATTTATTTTTCATGTTTCATTCATTACTAAGAACATTTTGTTGTTGCTACAATCTTATGCATTTTCTTCTATCTCACTTACGATCAACTCAACAGCGACGAGACTTTCTTTAGTACCAAACTTCTAGTTTTCATAATAACTTTTTTAATACTAATCTTAACCACCTGCTGCTTTTGAAATTAAAACCGCAAAGAGAACAGAACTTTACTTTAATACTATCTCAAGATAATTTGTTTTATCATTTTGGAAAATTACTATAGAAAGACATTAAGAAAAAAGAAACTGCCGTGAAGCAAGTCTTGTGGCAAGTAGGTACCTACTTCGGTTTCGGTTGGGGACAGTAAAAATCAAACACACTAAGTCATCATAATTATCAATGCCTCCACGTATGACCTGCAATAAAACTTTTCTTGTATTTTTGGTCAGACGTGGGTGTCCATGGACTGAATCAGGTGGCCGGTCCTGTACGCTCATTTGTTCCTTTAGAATAAAGAAAATATTTCCAGATAACTAATACAAGTAAAAGCTTAAAATTTTCAGATGCATAGAACGAAATTTAAGCTGAATGTGATTACTTGAACGAAGATGAAAATGAAGAATAACTTTCTCCGGAACGGAAAACAAACGACCATCTTAACAAGGTAACGCGAAAAACTTCCAGGTCGCGCTTCGTAATTTGATTGCAATAATCACTTTCTTTGAGCAAAATTCTCGTAAAATATGGCGACGTTTTACGGTAAGTGAAAGAGAAATAATTTATTTAGCATACATTTTTTCGGTGCGAATAATTTGTTTTCACTAAGACAATATTTGTTGTGATTTATTTATGGAAACAACAGTTGTAACTAAATAAATATTATTTTTTACAGGAACGTGTTCTTCAAAATTAAAAAACAATTTTTCGTTAATGAGTACCTACCCAACATTCGTGCTAGGCTATCAAAGTGCCATTAGTGAATTTTTAACTTGACTATTATGAGTTATGACAGTAAAATTTTAATAGATTGACAAGAGTCATCAATCACAATTCCCAATGGGGCTTTAACAAATCACAATTCATATTTAAGTTCACAATAAGTATCAATTAGCTAAAACCTCTACCTAAGCTAAAATAATTGAAAAACTCATAACACTTTATGCTGTTGGAGTAACCAACCAATGCTAGATCGAGATTCGTAAACCTAAACTACAAACTAGTCTGGCGTGTATTTACCGAATGTTACTCAGTAATCGAGTGAGCAGGCTGTTAAACTGGTTATACAGCTACGCTTCAGAGGAACTGGCCTCGCCCAGTCTCTTGTAAATCCCCTAGAGTAAATCAATCCTCCGTAGCTGAAGACCGTAACTATCTTAATGTTTTAGAACAATTAGCACCGTAGCAGCGGTTGGTACTTATCTATGTAAATATCTGTACTAACAACTTCAATTTTGTTAGCTTCACCATATTAGAGGTATTGTATTGTTATACATGCCTTTATACTTACAAATTCAATGTTAATGCCACTTTTAATGTTAAAGCAGTGGTTCATGACTATTACATACCTACTTTATTTACATTACTTCAAAAATCATGAGTCTCCCCGGCCATTGTATCCAACCAATTTCTAACAGATATGCTTCAATTTGCAAATTTGCAAAAACATCGGAATTATGCAGCATGTCATAAAAAATATATTTATTCGTTTCACTTTTTCTGTTACGCTCTTAAAAGCGCCATTTTTATATCTATTATGACATTATTACTATGACATAGGTACAAAAGGTTCTTTTAACTGCAAAGGAATGTAAAAGAAGCGTAAAGGTCCGCCACTTTACGACACTTCACACTAATGAGCCGTCAAAAGGTCCTTTCACAGATGTGTTAAATTATACGATGTAAATTATGGCAATTATCACATAAATAAAATAATTAACATTATTTTATGTCACATTTTGGAAGTTGTATTACGATATTGGTCCAATTTAAATAACTTAAAAATGTAGTAATTTACGAATATGAATATGTATTGTAGGTACTTTATTTCTTAATTAACTTCGTCATATACATAATTTTTTTTAAATTGTCATTTAAAAAAACTTAAGTAGATATTAAGTAAATTGGTAATTTTAAATAGAACTATTTTTATAACTTACGAATTGGATTTCTTTTCGGAACGGCTCCATGATTTGTATTAAGAACATAAATTTGCTTGCAAATAAAACTTTAGCGAGAAACTTTAGAGAGAAAGATATTTAATATTTTTCTAGTTCAGTCAGGATTTAACCGAAAGAGCACCATGAATGAAAAATCTTAAAACACTGACCCACAGCTCTGAGCACAGAGAGCACTGAGCTCTGAGGGTATCGGGTGACACAAAAAGCAGCTCTCACTTCCTGCTCGGTAATGGTGTGTTTCTTTGCATTACCTTAGGCGATGCATGAACACTTCTTTCAACTACCTGGCGCTCGTGGTTTGTGTTTTTTGCTTCTAGAATGTGTTTTCACTGCTATACCTAAGTCTGGGTTTTAGGAAAACTGTGCATAAAATAAATGAAGTAAAATCTTGTCAGAAAGGCAAGATATAAATTCTTAAAAACGTTTTAGATGAATTTTTATTATAGACTTACTTTGTTGGCACTTATGTGAAAAACAAAAAAGCATCATATTATATTCCTGAAGCCCCTGAAGTACAAAATTTTGTATCTGACGCATGTATGACGACAACTCATAAGTTTTTTGCTAAATTATATGATTTATGGTAACATACTAATGTAGATGCGGGAAAGAAAAACTTTCCACTCATTTTCATAAGGGACTTATTCGAGCACTTGAGTTCAAAAACTTTGTACGTA
>DWQL01000656.1:0-14031 GCA_018231265.1 Noctuana haematospila | reverse complement strand
CTCGGACAATGCTATCCATGAGAAAATAAGCGTTCTAACTTATTCCGAAACTCTTCAGTAATATCTATAGGCACGAGAAACTTATTAAAAGCATTCCGACTGTTGAAACTGAGAGAGTTTGTGACGAAACAGACAATAATTGTAATCATTGTGAAAGTTGAAACGAGTAGCAAATGTCGTGAAGTTGTTTTGAACAAAAACAGAAAGTTTCTCCGTACTTGATTGATTGCCACCAACCTATTTTAGGAGGATTCAGTGGGGGATTCGCTGGTGTTTAAAATAAAATAAATAAATAGAATGACGAATAAAGCCAACTATATGTTTATCTGTCTATTTTCTATATCTGAAATGTGTTAACCTTAAGTTAAACTTAATGACTTTGGTAAAATATTTTCTTTTCTTACTTTCACTATTAAATAAATTTGAAGTAAATACCTACATATATCTGTAAAAGATACTTACTTCGCCGTAGTCCGGGTTACGGACCGCGTTGGGTGGCGCTTTCGTAACCACACGACCGTAGGCTTCGCGGGGAATAACTGGATATTGGTATCGGAACCTGTAAACAATTGAGGTTTTTTAACACGATCTCGTAACTAACTACAAACAAGAACAAAGTTCATAAAAATGCCGCGTAATGTACGGAACTGTATACCAAAAACTAAATTGGTTAATACCGAAATATACTTAATCTAAATGTTTCGCGAAATTAATTGAAATCTTATTTTTCATTGCGCATGACATAAAGATAGATACAGGTCAGCCAATGAGGTCAAGGTAATAAAATTGTGTAAAAAACCGGACTACATTGGGCATAGGCAAACATACCACCCAAACGTAGCACTCAAGCGTAGCAGTATTTGTAGCACGTAGCGCCCAATGCTCGTAACTAAACGCGGTCGGTCTAGGCTCGCGCTGTCCAGTTTTCGTAGCAGAGCGCGATATGCTACGATGACGTTTGGTCACTATCAAGCTAAAGCTATAGCTGCATAATTAATAATTTGTTATTTATACACTTGATTTTAACGGAGTGCCGAGAGTTATTTCCCGCCCGCTTATTATCCCCTAAGCCAAAAGGGCGCCTAAAGCCGCTGTACCGTATTATTAAACGTTCATCCAGTGTATATAAAACACGTTTCGATGATTAAATATCTTGATTTATTAATAATATCGTACCTGGGAGCAGCACGGGGGATAGCAGTGTAAACTGGCCACTCGTTGTACATCAGCGGGTCGCGGTAGGAGCTCACTTCGTTCATGATCTCAGGAGCTCGAGCCTGCCGCTTAGAAAACCTGTTGAAGAATAAATTGATTTATTATTTAATACATACTCATCACTATAGTTACTAAACAAAATTGTTAACTATTATCTATCGATAACGACCGACGGCTTATCGTGCCTTCTGAAGCACGGAAACGCACACGAGGTTGCTAAACTTGTGAGAACGCTTACTATTAACAGGGGGGCTATGCGCGCTTTGTTGATTAGCTATTACAAACTTATAGGGCTTGACTTCACACCCTGAGAAAATAAATAAAAAACTTCAATTAATAAACAAAATGTTTAACTTGGTCTGTTTCTAAAACTTTGCGTCGCTGAAAAGGTCTTTCGATCGAAACAAACTTACGAAGGGAAAAAGTTACTTTAAGTATCAATGTCAAGTTTGTTTTATTTTTCTCAACACTTTTGACGAGATGGTTATTAAGTAAATTGAAAAAGGTGGCAATTAACAAGAAACACGACGACACATTATAAAAGTAATTAGAAGTAAAAAAAGTATTTAAAAAATGTGCTATTCAATTCATAAGATACTGAGTATTCTTCTCAGGAGTTCCAACGAAAAAACAGATCAGACAACAACCCAGACTATAGACCCAGACGAATACTAGCCTAGCCAACAGCAAGAAGGAATTACGAATCCAACCACAAAGTGTGGAACACAAAATAAAACACATAATTCTCTTTATATATTTCAAACGGAATTCCCATTTTCCCAGTTCGAAGTGACACAAAAGAAATATACTTTTTGAAAAACGACGGCTTAAGTTTATAGGAAAACAAGAAGTTTGAACGCAACGCCGGCAGGATTTGGTTGTGCTTTGTTCTTAATTTCTTTCTTGCTAAGTCCCTTCATTGTTTCCGCTCGAATGTTTTCTTTTTACGAGGCATTATAACGTTATGAAAGTGAATTAATTTTCCCTAAGAAGAATGCTCAACTTCTGCTCCAATGCGGATTGGTGGAGATAAAAAATTCAAATCCCAGATACCTTCTATATCTGAATGCCTTGCTACTTATGAGGACTGAAAAACGTCTCATATACCTATTATGTTATCGTTATGTTATTGTTAATATCTGTTTGTGTTAAATATAGTTTTTCTATTTCTATTTCAATCCTTTCTTCTTCCTACATGTCTACGTATGTGCTAGTGTTAGGTGTTAGTATCCCACATTTACTAGTATAGGTACAATAAATTCGATAACAATATAAAATAAATATTATATTAATATTACAACAAACGCACATTTTCCAAGAAAGTCTTATGCCTCAATACAAAGCACGTAATCCTCTAGCCCACGGTTCAGCGCATTAGTTGCAAGGTAAGCCTTCAGAGAAGCCTTCTGCAGATAATAGCATAGAAAGAGGATTAAGACAAGACGATATTAAATTCAGAACTCAAAGGCCCTGAAAGAGAATTTTACAGCCAATTTTAAAAATGATTCTCAATTCCTCTTTACATAATTTAATATTGATTTTATACAGAACATACAATTGTTTGTAGATCCATAAATCAGTAAATTCTTAACAGAATTTAAAAACATTTTTTTCTCTTGGAGAGTTTTCTAGTAGGGTAGCAAATATGACCTGAGCATGGGGTTGCAAGATACCATGCACGCCGGACCAACCAATTATATAAAACAAGTGTAATTGAAGTGTCATATCTCCACCAATCCGCATTGGAGCAGCGTCGTGGAGTATGCTCCAGGCCTTCCCCGGTTGTGGGGAGAGACCCGTGCCCAGCAGTGAGACATAAAAAAAGGGTTGAAGGCATGTATTGTTTCAAATGATACACGGTTTCTGTGTAACGAATTATGTATCAAAGTCCTTTCTAATGCATTCTATAATAAGTTTTATTAATTACTCATGAGTTTGAAGTTTAAAGTCGATTTTAATTTTTCCTTAAATTAATGAGCAGTTTAATTTGTTATAAAACAGTGTTTGTAAGCGGTAACTAAGTGTGGGAGATAAAGTATCTAACACTTGTTATCATAAAGCGAAATAAAGTAAAGACAAAAAAAATTTAACTAATAATAATTTTAACCCGTAACTTAAAGCTTGCCTGGCAGTTATGAATGAGCGTCTAAAACAGACTGCTAGTGTGAGTCTATGTATGCGAAATTAAACGTATCTAATAAAAGACGTAACTTAAAATTGTTATAAACTACAGTCGATTGGGTATGTAGGTGTTTCACACACATAATTATATTGTAAGTATATAGAGAACGAGTATAATCAATTTTCTCTTTCAGTTACTATTAAAACATTAAATAACATAGGTTCTACCAAAAAGGTTTTTGTATAAATGTTGGAGTGAAAAGCAATATAAAGAGTCGGATGTAAGCGGATATGCGTAATATCCGGTAAGCTAAAATGCTGCAACCATTGAACGGAACGAATGAATGAACGCATTCTGTCCACACGCTCCGAATAGTTCTGATATTTCAATCATTTTTAGAATTTCATATCTACTAAAATTTCAGTTACGTAGATGTTCGTTTTTTCAGTAACACATCTGCTGGAAGAGACTTCTATGTGCAGTAAGTTTATACAATTTTCATTGTTAAGTATTTATCCTTGTATTCAGCGTATTTAAAGAAAAAAATTATACCGACTTCATGGTAGAAAAGGTTGTTTAAAAAGTATTATGAATTCTCTCATTTTGAGTGCCCCACAAAAGATTTCCAGGTGGAAAAGGAATATGCAGAATCATTGTAACTACTTCAATCTTCAGATAGCAATAGCTTCAGATAGGCCGTGTCAAATTCTTCTGACCCACAAAAACTAAATATTTTGTCCTCTTTAAATAATATTAACTTAATTAAACTAATATTTCATTAATATTGTATGCCGGATAGGCAGCATACGGTAGCACTAATTTCTTACATTTTATAATACCTTTACAATGTACCTACCCCTGTTCACAATAAAGATACCTATTGATTGATTGATTAATAGCATCTTCAAAAAAAGGTTTTATGTGTCGCAACAAAAAGAAAAACAAGATTAAAATGTACATTTTATAGGTACACATACCTCCACATGGCCTTGAGTTGGTCGCAGCTTGGTTCGTCAGACTTATTCTCCCGGTCCCGCACGCGTGGGGTTCGGCCCGACAGCATGGGCTCTTGGTCAATGCGCTGAGCGACCGCGCATGCGCACACGCACAGTGCCACGCACAAAGTCAGCCAGGATGTCCACATACTGAAAAGAAGGTTGTCATGTTAGTTACTATACTTTATATATTGCTCTATACCGGGCGTAATCGTTAAGTATGCACTGGCGATTAGTTCGTAACTGTTACAGATATCGAAAAAAAACTTAAAACTGATATCGAAAGTACTCTACCTAATGAGTAAAATGACAATATTATTTTTTTTATATATAGAGTAATTTAAATATATATATATATATATGTTGCCCTAGAAACTTCTATATCTTTCAGTGAATCTCCTATTGTTGTAAAATGTCAATATAATACTGGTTGGAAACAAAGTGTCCGGCGAGTTCAAATAAGGAACGTTAGAAAACAATAATGAATCAATGTTTGATATTTATTATGTTGCATAAAAATTCTATTATGTACCTAAACACAGTGTTTTACTCATATTTCATCACCTATTACAATTGGTCCAGCCATTCTAAAGATTATCCCGGACAAACTGCCAGTGACTTTCGCTCGTCTACCGATTTTATCATAAAAACACGGAGAAATACCGAACACGGTCCCCATAGCTCGCACAAAGCCCCAGGTCCCAACATTGAGACGTAACGATCGTCCACAGTCATATCTGTTAATCTTCTCAATTCAATCAGACCTCGTTTACTGTAAGCCAAACTGAATATAGTATAAATTAATTTGGCTTACCGAGGCTTTAGCGGGATATTTCCGGAGCTGTTAAATAAAGTCTCCATGAAAGCTTTCATCGCAACAGGATTACTCACTCGCCCGAACATGTCGTAACTTTTCTGTCTGTTGTCTGTGAGCAGTAGAATTTTTTAAACATCTCATTTAAAAATCGCTTTAAATTTTTTTGTTTAATATTTACCTATAATAACGCTTCACACTCACAGCCCCACACTAGGATTCCCTGTGTCGTGAGTGCCATGGACAAACACAAAGACAATTACACAAACACCCAGACCAATAACAGAAAACTCATAATTTAAATTTCTGATCGCTGAAATTGTTAAGCTACAGGTAAAACTCTTAGCTTCATCGTATTTGTTTTGGTCTCAAATTGAAGCTGACTGAATTGTCCAGAGGGGTATTTTTTATCATATAAATTTTTTTCATGTTTCTTCGTTTCCAAAATATCGAGCATCAAAATCAAAAATTCGGAAAAAATGTAACTTTTATTTACTATCCAGCCACACTTACATGAGGCGACCATCAGCAGCGCAACTAAATGCGACCTCAGGCATGACATGAGCCTGCTTGAGGTTGGATGTAGATGTCCATGGGCGGCAGTGACCACTTAACCACCAGGTGGCCTGCATGCTCGTCTGCTACTTCATATCATAAAAAAAATATCTCAGCCATACCTTATTTCATTTTTGACTTGCGGGAATAATTTTTTAAGGGTCTTACAGGTCTTGTGAATATGCGTCTTTTGAGCATATCTTTACAAATCTATCCCTCATAATATATTATGAGTCATAATATACCCAGATATAAGGGAATCGCACTTTTTCGTGAAGTCTGCACTGGAGAGAACGAAAACACATTTCCAATGTCAAAAATCCGTCAAATGTTAGAAGTATGCAAAGGTTCGCAACGCAATAACGTAATGAATACAATGTTCAGTAAAGTCGACGTCACGAACAGGATTATCCACACGTCGGAACATGTTGCAACTTTTCCAACATGTTCAGCCTTGAACAATGTAACAACAGTAGTCTGAGTCTGGCCTTTATGATTCAGTCATAGAAAGGGGCAAATATATTGTACAATTGTATATTATTATGAAAATTTTTATAATGGCCGGCATAGACCAACAGTATTTCAAAGTATTTTTGCAAGGGGAAATGATTTTGAATCTTATGGTATTCATTTTAGCACTCATATTCCGTTGATATTATCACTAGAAAACATACCGCTATCCCGCTATTTTCTTCCCGTATTTTTTTAAACATGTTTGTGATATTCTGTTATATTCTATTCTACATTATTATGTTACAAGAATATTTTGTTTGTAAGTTACAAATAAATATGAATAGGCGTGAAATAGTCTATTGTTTTAATTTTTTGTGTAATTAGTTTATTAGTTTAGTTAGTTAGGTACAATACATACGACATTGTTTGTTACATAGTTTAGGTATAATAATAACTGCTTTACCTACCACACCCCTGCTCTACCCTAGACCTTTCAATATTCTCTCAAAATGCCTTACGCCCTACACAATTTCCGGTGCCCACTACATCCGTTGGTAGTAAATACACTGGTATATTTCCTTTATAGTGGGTTCACTATGCAAGTCCGTATATTATCTATATATAAAAGGCCTGACTCAGAACCACTGTACCTACCTAGAAACTTGAAATTTGATATAGGGGTTCCTTTTATGATGTAAGTGACCACTAAGAAAGGATTTTTTGAAATTGTACCCCTAAGGGTATGAAATGGGGGGCAAAGTTTGTATGGGACAGCCTAATTCCAATTAATAATGAATTATAGTTATAGTCTGTTTACTTTTTATGTGATATAATTATGGACATTTTCTGTATTCTGATACTCGTAAGTATTCTTTGTGTCCAATGATATCTTGTTCGTCATTGGTAAATATTAAACGTTCCTTGTATAATCAACTTTTACTATAAATATTAACCTTGAATAGAATATTTTATTTGCAAAAATTGTGGTTACATAAGGTGTTCGTTCGGTTTTTTAGTCTAGTACAATTCACAATTTAGCATGTTGATGGTGTGCAAATTTCTATTTACGTACTAATTTATTAAAAAGGATTACATTAAAATATCAATTAAAATTTAAATGCCACTTGTAAATGATTGCCAATTATACTAAATTATATTATTATTTTATCATATCAGTGAAAACAATCAACAGATATTTTAAAAACCAAAACAAAAACAGCATAGCATAATTAAGTTCTACATTTTTATCGTTTACTAGCTGTGACCTGCGGTTTCACCCGCGTTAACAATAGTAACGTAATGCTTGATAGCCTATAACCTTCCTCATGAATGTAGCTATCATACACAAAAATATTTTTTCAAATCGATCCAATGGTTCCGGAGGTTAGCGCGTTTAAACAAACAACTCCTTCAGCTTTATATATTAGTATAGATTAGTTAATTTCTTATAACGATGCTAAAGTCCTACTATTAAGTACCACCTTGGTAATGTTTATCGTTATAAGAAACGCGTAAACTTAAGGCTCCCGTAAAGATAATGAACATCGATTAATATAACGACGTGAAATAGGAAGTGTGATCAGTCTAATGTCTCTTTCGTAAGTACAATTTTTGCTAGCGGACAAAGTGCTAGGGTTAAAGTTCTTAAAGGACTTTAGATACTTGATTTTAAAGGAGTGCCGAAAGTTTACCCGCCGGCGTTTTTCTCGCGGCCTGCCTTCAACCCTTTTTATGCCCCACTGCTGGGCATTAGTCTCTCCCCACGGGGAAGGCTTGGAGCATACTCCACCACGCTGCTCCATTCCGCATTGGTGCAGATACGGGTTAGTGGCCGACCCGTGTCGGATGTTATCAAACCGCCCAAAGAGCTAGTCGGAGACTAGGTTTTACGACTGTAATCTGTATCTTTATATGTGTTACTGTTATGTATGCTTAAATCTTTAAAACTACGCAACGAATTTAGATGCGGTTTTTTTAATAGATAGAGTGATTGAAGAGGAAGGTTTATAAATATGTATAAACGTTCACAGTTTTTCTGTAGTGTATTTAGTATCAGAAATGCACCCGTGCGAAGCCGGGGCGGGTCGCTAGTAGTGTGTAAATCACTCCACAAGGCAGTCAGGTTGAAACTGCTCACTTGTCGACCAAAATCTAAAAAGTCAGTTCGTCGTAGAAGCTTACATGTTTACATACTTAAGTACAACGTTTCATAATTATTAAAAAAACCTCATTGACAACTAAAACTGTTTAAAATTATGTAGTTAATGGATTAAAGTATTCATAAGTCAGGTTGTCTTGCCTATCCGCAATATAATTTTTTTTTCATAGCTTGAGACAGTCATAATTACGTTTATGATGAACTAAAACATAAATAATGCAAACTAACCTTCCAATCGGCAGGAGTGGCTACGTCATATTTATCAGTAAGCTGCATCGAGTCGATTACGCGCAGGATCTCACTGAAAAGTAAATGAGCATTTTTAATTTATTTACAATTTATGAATCATGATGGCTAGAATTTAAAAAGTCTACTCTCCTACAATATAAAGGATACTTCTGTATAATGTTTTATATTATTTATTTTACGGAATCGGACGACTCATCTCTTTTAAATCCAATCTTCTTACTCTACATTTCCTTACTCTCCTACATACATGGCGGTCGTAAAGAATGTTTTGGCATTTTAACGGATGTCATAGAATTTAAGACATATAATAGGTATTTTATTTACCAGTTTGTGCGTCAATTTATGCACATATCATTAATTTAACAAATCTGTGTAACGTAAAGTCGTTACGACACTTCGTTCATTTCCTTCGTTGTTATAGGTTAAAGTACAAATCTGAGTAGAGTTCAACACATGAAGTGGATACTTACTTAAAGTTCCTGCCAGTGGTTGCTGGGTACAGGATGCTCAACCGAAACTTTTTGTTTGGATCTATCACAAACACAGCACGAGCAGTCAGCGCCGTCCCCTCAGAGTCTAGTTCGTCCTTGTCGAGCATCCCGAACCGGAACGAGAGAATCCTGTCCTTGTCCGAAATTATAGGATACGGAAATCCGTCACCGCAGTGTCCTGGAAAAGTCAAACAGAGGTTTGCGTATTAATATTGTTATAAACAAATATTGTTGCCCTTAGGCCATTGATATACCTACTAAAAAACAATCCCTACAAATGTTATGTTAAAAAGTGTGAAATTCAATTCAAAGACAATAAAAAAACCAAAGTCAACCCTTAAAAGCAAGATATAAAGCAAAAGGAACATTTCGACATTTTTACAGTCCGGGCGACGTAAAATGACTGGAAAATAGTGTGCATTCTTTTATATTTGAAATTTTAGAACCGCTTATTGTGAATTTTAGTTTTTTCTGTATGGAATCAGAGTAGCTAACATAGTTAAAATTTGGATAAAGAAGTATTGCAGAATGATAAAATTACTATTATTTATTCAATTTTAGAAATAAAATTGAATAAAACAATGCTATTTGGGCTAAGTGAGCTAACCTTCAAGTCAAATTTGCAAGTGATGTAAAATTTAGATCTGATATAATTTTGATTTTTTTAAGATCAGATATTCTAAGTAGACCTTCCGGAAGAGAGAGAAACAAAGGATATTAAATGAATATGACAAAACACACCTGCATAAGCTTTGATATCCTCAATCCAATCTAAGTGGGAATCCACACTATCGATTGACAATGCAATAACTTTCACATTGCGCTTCTCAAACTCTGGTATCAACTCAAACATCCGAGCAAGCTCTGTAGTACAGACTGGTGTGAAGTCTGAAGGGTGAGAAAACATTATCCCCCAACTGTAATTTCAGGCAAGGTCAGCAAAAGTCAATAATTGATAAAAAATAGTTAATATTTACCTTTAAATTTTATAGATGGAAGGACATAATTAAACAGTAGTTACAGTGTTAAAGGCATTATATTATGTAATGTATAATGTAGTGATTCAAATGATTTCTTTATAATACTATTATAAAGAAATATAAGTTATAATTTGTACAGATCGTCACTATTTTTCTATTGGACCAATTTCAGAATAAATAATAATCATCGAAAGAAGAGAAGATACAAAAAAAAAGAAATAAAACCAGCAGAATATATAATAATTAGATTTAAATGCCTTTATTAGTATCTTGCTATCTTTATCTTATGTCTAGCGGTAAACAAAGACATAAAGAATTTCAATTTCTTGTAGGTATACTACATGCCAGTTTTATATACCTTTGAAGAAAAAGAAGGTAGATACAAAATATATTAATAAAATAAAAATAATAAATAAATTGTTTATTGCCACCAAAAAAAAAATACAAATAAAAAAGAAAGAAAGAAATTAAAACATAGTGGGCAAAGGGAGACGACTCAGCCTTTGCTGACTCGTGACTGGAGTCTCGAGTTGCGCTGTTCTACAGCTGCCCCCACATCCCTGTGATGTTATGCGGGATTTGAGTCACTAGCCACCATGGAAGGAATCATAATACAACAAGACAGAGACTGTATAACCTACTCCTTTTTTTAAGATAGTGAAAAATATTACAACATTTCTTTAGTTCAAGAATAACATTCTAAGTCTTACAATTGGTACTACACAACTCGTTTATTGAATGCATTTAGCTTTTAGATTCAATCAGACTTGATGCAAAGGATATCCTACTTAAAGGATAATGGGTGCAGATTGCCGCTCGCACATCAAGAGATGATTTGCTTACAAAGAGCCAATTACCAACAGTCTGTGCAAATCGTCAAGATGATAAGATAAGATTGAACATCCTGTTGCCAAAGCGTACAAAGAGCAGAAGTTTTCTCCCATGTACATATAGTTATATTCTTGTGAAAATTTTGAAAGTTCTAGGAACAGAATGAAACTCCAGAAAGCAACATAGAACAACTTTACACAAGTTTTGAATTTATCGATAAAAATCGGGAATGATGTACTTTAAGTTAACTAATACTAAACAACAACAATATGCATTATAAAACAAACTACAAATCTCATTGACACATATTATGATAATTGACTAATGTATTTTTAGTTAATTGATTCGAGCTTTCAACCCTTTTTTATGTTCCACTGCTGGGCACGGGTCTCTCCCTACAACCGTGGAAGGCCTGGAGTATACTCTACCACGCTGCTCTAATGCGGATTGGTGGAGATTGATGCATAATATTAGATAATTAACTAATTTGGAAAACTTATCTTCAACACTAATTTGTGTCTATTTGATACTATAGTTGTTTACTTTCTTTAAAACTGAAACCAGTTTTAATTTACTATGATATAAGATCCAACCCAATATTTATCTGATCACTACGAATGCAACTTTTATAAAACTACACTAAACTATAAAACTGAAAATGTATCTTTTTCCACAACTAGGGAAGTTCCTCATTTTTCTCTTCCTCATATTATAATAAACGTTTCACACTAAACAGCAAGGTAAAGTCATTCTTTTCAATAATCAATGGGACATTGAAACCAGTGTAATCTTATTTAATTAAGGTTCATATACCATCTTAATGAAAGCTGCAGCACAAAAATCATGATTTACCTATGTACCTATAAGATAATTTTAAAAACTTACGAGTTTCCAAGCCACTCGTGGAAATTTATTATCCCAGCAGTAGAATTAGCAGTAAAATCTGGGAACTCTTCGCCTAACAAAGGCATTTTAGGAAGTTTTGAAATACACGAGTACTAATTTTGAAGCCGAATGACAAAATATCAAGTCAGTAAAATTTATTCTTTATGACTTGTCAGACTTGAAAAAGGAACTTTTATAAAGAACTTTTTTATTATGCTACCGAGTCTACCGACCGACTAACACCGAATTCGTCCAGATAAGAAATGATCACATCACATCACATTGATTGAATTGAATTGATCATTGAGGAGCAGAGTAGAGGAGTGAGGGTGGGTAGGGTAGGTAAATAGTATGACAATTGACAGACTGTGTAGCAGTTTACCAGTTTAGCACACTTACCAGTTGGCAGTTGCCACCCAGTATAAGTGTATTATCTATGCTTGCTTGCCACACTTGTCATATTGACATAGCCATGGCAGCACACGGCAGAATCAAGCCTACTGGCCTACTAATCTTCGTATGTACCTAACAATTTTTTGGACCATGCATTCTCAGTGAGAATTATTTATGGGTGAGAAATTCTCACCCATAGAATAATAACGCATAGAACAGCAGTCGCCAAACGAAAGATGTTACCGTTTCAAGCAAGCCTTTAAAGGCTTCTATAAATGTTACAAGTAAAACAAAAAAAATTACCCCATATTTTTAAGACATAAGACACAAATAATACTAAATTTTGGGGAAAATGTCATTAGTGGTATCATTATACCTATGTGTGTGTGCGTGCGTGCGGCAAGCGTAAGACACGAAAGAGTCGCAACATAAATTTTTTTTATAACACTTTAAATTTTGGTTGACATTTTGTTAGAAACTATCTGTCTACGGTTAGCCTATGCTCTACTTTACTTTAAAAACAGAGGATACAAAACGGATAGGAAAGGAAAGGAGAAGGGAATTTGGATTAACCAATCAGAAAAGTTAAAAATGCTAATTAAATAAAAATCAATCAAAAATATTTACTATTTAGTATTAATAAGTATTTATAACTAATACTAAATAGTAACTACTAATACTATGTCTATAACCCTGTACAAGTTAGCTTGATCTTTTTGGCTGACGAGCTAGTGATGAGAAACAGAAAATATCTAGATAAAAATATGTCGATGGAACGATGGAGTGCGTAATTTAATATAGATTTCAATTTTATTTTACCTTATTTTTCTAAAAGAGTTATATCAGATAAAGAGACCCCAACCACCAGCCAAAGAGACCCCAAACAAAAGGACCCCCGTTCGTAACAATAACTTAACAATGATCTTTAATAATGATTTTTTGTAATCGATATTTGTAAGAGTTACTGCCTATTATTCGTGTCCCTTCGACCCTTCCACCAATCCGCATTGAAGCAGCGTGGTGGAGTATGCTCCAGGTCTTCCCCGGTTGTGGGGAGAGACGCGTGCCCAGCAGTGGAACATAAAAAGGGTTGAAGGCATTCGTGTCCATTCCGTCCGACCGATGTAACATTGTACAAGCGCCTATTATTTTCAGTATTCCTATTTAAATTTTAGTTTGAAACAATAAAAAGTCTTAAAAGTTTCGGATAACGCTTGAATCTTTAGAGACTTTTGTGTTATAAACTTTAGTATTAAAAATTACAATTTTTAAAATAATAAAATTAAGAAAATAATAATATTATGTTCGTCATTGCAAAGTTATTTCGGTCAGAAAAATTGACATCTGTCAAAAAGATCAAGCTAACTTGTACAGGGTACAAGTTGTACTTGTATAATAATTAATAATAGTAAATATTTTAATATGTTCGTTCTGTAAGACTGTTAATTTTTAGAATTTACCTAATTATAGACTGATTTGTCAATCGCATAGCCTTTAAGGAATAAATGAGGATTTTACAGCTTTTTTCTGAAAGTTGTTTAATTATATTATGCTTATCAAAAGTTAAAAGATTGAAAAATAAGTTCATAATAATAATTATTATATTTGTTTATATCTATATAGTAGTTACTTGTTAGTATGTTACTTGTTAGTATAGTAGTTACTTGTTAGTTTGTAGTTAAGTTTTTAGTTTAGTTAATTAATTAATTATTTTTACTTAGTTAAAATGTATTTTTTATATGTATAATAAGACTAGAAATATTTTTTCGGTACATTAAATATTTTTTCGAAATTTTTACTCGGGGGGGCTTAAGTAACGATATAGAAGCCAAAAATATATTTTTTAAAACTTTTGTCTGTCTGTCTGTGGAGGCATCACTTGAAAACCAG
>DWQL01000655.1:0-14032 GCA_018231265.1 Noctuana haematospila | reverse complement strand
GAATCAAATTTTACAGGAGAAGGTTTTTTCTTTCGAAAAATTGTTACGACGCCACGGTGCATATAAAATTAAAAAGATGTTTTTCGGGTTTTTTTAAAGTAAAATAATTATGTTTTACTAATCGATGAGAAAATAAAGCACGCATCTTTCTGTATCAAAAAGTCATTTTCGGCACATATGGTAAATTGAACAAATACGCACTAAGGCGCTTTGTCGAGCGTATTTATTGCAATAACATAAAGCACTCATTGATGTAAATACTACAAAATTTATATTTCCTCTTAGATGTTGATCAAAAGATAATTTGTAAATACCGATGTAAAAAATAAAAAAATTACAATATTATTTGGTAAGGAACAAAAATTTGTAAAATATAAGGAACTAAGTACGGAATATAACATCCTTACTTTAATATTATTAGGTCTCATCGACTGGTAAAAACACAAAAAGTATAATTTAATTCGGTCTCGTCAAATCGTATATACGTTAAATAAAAATTTTGAAGTATATTTTTTATTCTTTTACAAATGTACTCACGTGCAGTATAAATAGGGTTGATAGTGCTGACGATACCACCGGCTTCAAGTATCCCCATGACAACGAGCGGGAAGTCTGGAACGTTCGGCAGCATCACGGCGATAGTGTCACCATCTCTGACCTTAAACTTCTTCCGAAGGTTGGCTGCGAAGGCATTGGACAGCATAAAAGCCTGTTCGTAAGTATAACCCCTGCCTGTGACCGCGCATACCTGGAATTTGTGAAAGCAAATGGAAACGTTAGAACTTTGTAACATTTCATACTATATTGCAATTTACGAAGTGAAACTGGAGTGAAATTTCAGAATGGACTTACACAAGAGAGAAGAAAGATACAAATAAAACTGACTCCATGGGAAAGTGGAGCATTGGTAATAAAAAAGCATGGGAGAGTAACTTCACACGACTCACGAGTTATGTTAAACTGTAGCCCTATCACGAACATTTTACACATCCGTCACCGAGTAGTAACAGTTAAATTTTGTATGGGATTTTGAACAGCGGGAACAGCGGTATCGGGAACTAAAAATCGTATGGATAAAGTGACATTAGGTACGTAACTCGATTACTTTAAGTAGTTCTTTATTATTCGTGCTAGGGCTACAGAGTATTATAACAAAAAAAATTACGAAATCAAATATATTGTTTATATTTATTTTTATATACTTTAGTTTTTGAAGCTGTAGAAATTTATTTGAATTGGATGATTCTGATTAATAGTTACATTTAAAGAACGGCAGTATTTCCGAAGTCAAACAATATTGGCAAATCAACTAACGACTACTTGCATACAAGTTACACTTCAATAAAACTTAGTACATAGGTACATAATATATATTTGTGCTCCTTAACATAAGTACTTACGAATCATTTGATCACTCGTGGGATTATTGACTTATTTCTTGCACAAGGAATATGAATAAACACTTTGTAGTAGGTTTAGGTACTTATATAATATATTATAAAGTAAAACTGTGCCTCTTCTAAATATAACATATCTATATTGTATTTCTATATAAAATTTGATAAAAGATCATCCCACGAGCAAGCAAACACGAGGAGACTTACTTGAAAGGCTAATGAGGTACAGTCACATGACCAAAATAAAGAAGAAACGCTAATATCGAACTTTCAAAGTTCATGAGGTAACTAAAAGTACTTTTTACACAATACCAAGAGCATAATGATTGACTTATAGTCCTAACTATTATAATTTTCACTGGTATTTTAAAATATTAGTATATTCAACAACTGCGGCGAGGCGAGAAGTTACGTCGAAGTGTCTAGTTTAATTTTGACGAAATGAAAACATAAATATTGGCGCGCACTTTTAATTTAACAGCGCAATCAAATATAATAATATTCCTAAAATAGCCTCATTCTCTTTAGTTTATTTTTCGACGATAACCGTCGACGAAACTTCTGCCCAACCGCGCTATATTCGATTTATGGCATGCAAAAGTGTGTATTGAAAAATATAGTTACATTTTAATCACATTCTGGTAACTGTCTATTGTATCGTGTATATGTGTGTGTGCAATATAGCTATTTAAAATATGATTTGTGTCCCAACGTATAATCTACATAAAGAAGTCAATCTTCTATAACATAAAGATGATTAAGCACACCTCTCTCTAAACAATCAAAACTTATGTACAGTCAAAAAATAATTACTCACTATGGCAACACTGTTAACTGTCAACAAAGTTAATGTATACACAAACCAAACTAACTTAACTTTTCATCTCTCACTAACACACTAAACAAAAATCATATTCATTCAACCCGTAGTACTTAATCCTAGGTGTAGTATACGAATCCGTCGCACGTAGCAACACTGGCGCGACAACTGTCACATTTGACACATGCGTCTAGTGTGGCCACTCGATAAATTCAATAATCTCCCAAATGTCTCATATAAAAGATTATACGTTCCACCTATTGCTCTAACTTCTTAAATAACGTGAAATCTAACGTTTGGGTAGTAAATATCATTTGTGACTCGCTTAAAGGTATACTTACGATATACTAAATAACTATAACATTGTACTCTAAAAAATATGTATAATTATCGAAGGCTAATATGAGATTGTAATCACAGTAATTGTTATTAAGTAACGAGCCCACATCATTACTACAAAATAAATGTTCCTGCTTCTAGAACGGTACGACCCAACATCACCAACATGCCCTCAACCGTTAACACCCACTCCTATACAATACACCTATTCGAAGGCAACATCAAGGTATACTTTATTATTGCTTTTTGTTACTATTTGTTATTATTATCAATATTATGTACTTTATATATCACCACAGTTTATTTACAATGCGTTTCACGATACTGTTAAACGACAATTTGAACTTTATCAGTTAATAATTAATATTAACGAATCGCTCGAATCTCTCAAAAATTTACCTCTGAAATTATGATTCAGTCTCAAGGCAGTAAGTAGATGTTTTATTTAAGTTAATACCACATATAAATATACGGGAATCGGTACTTATTTTTTTATTTGTTCATGGCGATTCTCAATACGCACTTCGTAATAATATTAAATACTATAAGTACTAAGTATTTAAGCTCTGTTATATTTGTTCGTATACAAAGACATATCTTTACTAAACATAGTGTGCTCCTCGATATTTAGGTTACGTTGTAGTCGCTACGTTCGTGACACAGTCTAATGTTTCTCTAGTGAGTGCGTATTCTATAAAAAAATGGTAAAAAAACGTACCTACGGCCAGCACTAACAACCACCTAATGACTTGCATAATATTTACCTACAATATACTCTATATAGTATATATATAAATGCAATCTGCAAAATGCATAAAACAACAGTTATTATATCTATAAATTGTATAAAATATTAAATAAAATCTATTGAAGTGAGGTAGATGGATGGAATTTCACAATTTGTGTGGATATTTTTTTTAAAATTTATAACGACGCCGCATTGGCCCGAATGTTGAGGTAGTTGGATGGAATTACAATGTAAGAGGCCCTACTACGTGACAGGGACCTTACATACACTATACAAAGTCACTACTCACTAGTTATTATCTACTAAAACAATCTCACAAGTGGCGAGTAGACGGTTTGCACTAACGTGTACGGGTCACTAGTGAAACGTGGCTTCGGGGTCACATCGGTGCGAGGGAACCCTAGACTACGACCGAACTCAAAAGAGATCGCGAAGGGACGCCCGTATACGACGCGTCCTCAGTCCAGAGGCCCGGGATCCCACCGTGGAGTACCGAAACTCATCTGCGAGCGAAACGGGCTCGACCCGCTTAAACTTAACTTTAAATAACATTACATCGGCTAATGGCACCAACGACATTCCACGGGTCAACAATTTTTCCGTCATAGATTCAGCTAATGACGTACGTAACATAACACTCAAGCACCTTTTGTAAAACCATCAACAAAACACTGTCCTTTGGGTGTTCCACGCGAACATTCTATCTGATAATTATAATCAACGATCGCATCATTTCATGAGGACGTGTTCTTGTTGTGTTCATCCTCTGAGTAATCTCCTTCGTCTTGTCCGCTGTTGTCGTGCTCCTGTTCGGAGCTGTTCACTCTATTCCTCTCGTCATCATAGGACTTGTTGTAATAGTCCTTACTCATATCCTTGTCCATCGTGTCTTGCTTGTCAGCTTCCGTCTCGCTGATACTGTCGTTCCTCTGTCTCTCTTTTCCGAGATCGAGCGGTTCCTCCGTGTCCCGCATTATGTCAGGTTTGCCCATGGTCTCCGTGTACTGCCTTTGCATCTGCTTCAAGAAGCGCTGGTGTGCGAGGGTAGTGGGCGGCGGCGGGAGGGAGCCCATTTGGGGTGAGGGTTCGTCATAAGTCTTTCTGTCAATGTGCATAGCGTTCATTTGTGCGAGTTTTGCTGCGTTCATGCCTGAAAGGGACACAAGATTTATTTAACTAGCTTTTCTTTCAATACAAAATGCAGATTAAGAAGAGTTAATTAAACACAATTGTCCACCATCTAGTTTTGAGATAGGTTAATAAGGGTTGGGGTCTGGTGGACTCACCAAAGACATTCTCACCGATGTACTGCAGGTAAGTGTCTAAAAGTGCGGAGCCTCCTCCAAAGCCCGGTGGGTAGTCGTCGTGTTTGACCGGAGCATGTGCTTCCACTGCTTTCGCTGTAATTGCTCGTACTGCTGGAACCTTAGTAATCGTCGTGTTCGCCAGATTGTTTATATCTGAAAAGAACCAAAGTTCATAATTTACTATTGTAATCTAGATATTGATAACCACTTAAAATTACCGGTAGCTGATAAAAATAATAACAAACTGCATTATATGGGTATGTATAAGCAATCAAGAAGACTACCAGCTATTGGGATATAGAAAAGTTTAAATGTAAATGACAAAAATATTGGAAAAAAATTGTTAATCATGTAATAGAATTTAAATGACTTACAGTTTGTCTTTCGTCGAAGAATGATTAAGAAGCGATATAAAATGTGGTCATTGCTTACTATAATATCCGTTATGACACTCACGCGGCGGCGAGACGGGCATGGCGTCCTGGTATCTAGATTGGCTGAGCTCGTCGTTGTCGTTATCTCCACAAATGGAACTACTTTCAGAAGCCGCTGACTTTGCATCTAGCTTGATATCAGAACGTCGAGGCCCAGTCGGTGACGCTCTCGCACGGAGTTGCTCAGGGGACACTTTTACGCCCGCTTTTGCTAGTAATCTGCAAACGTGAATATAATAGTTGCCTTTAAGTAGGGTATTATTTTACCATTGGCACAGATTTAGCAAAAATAATTGCCATGTTTATTGGGGTTTGCCAGGAGTTAGTTGATATAAGAAGACATTGAGACAATTGCAGAAGCCTTGAGAATAATAGAACTTCTTTGAAGATTTCCTAAAATACTACTCCAATGAAGATGTGAAGCTTATGTTAAACGTGAAGATATTGAAGATGTAGATACTGACTGGCTGGCGAGTTCGGGATCGAAGCGCGTGGGCATCTGCAGCACGGGCAGGTCCTTGGTGGAGATGCCGCGGTGTTGCCGCGACATGTGCGAGTGTAGCGAGTTGCGGGACTTGGCTACCGTGCCGCAGAGGACGCATCTGAGGTAAGAAAATTATATAGTTATTTTAGTCTTGTTTGAGTGTGATCTAAAATGAAACCGGTTGTAATAAAATAAGCCAATAAAATATACTTAGAATTAGTAGGTAGGTACAGTAGGTACGTACCTAATTAGAAAATTTCCATGTCTAGATAGATTGATAGACGGCTACATTTTTTTTTATCGTAAATGAGAAATAAACTAGTTAAGTAATCACTACAACCTCAATTAGGAAAGAGGTCCACACAATCAGATACATTCTGCTCATGAAAAGTCGAACAATTCATTTCTTGCATTAACTTTATAATTATTCTTTTCAGCCGATAAATCTGATCGATCTATAAAAAATGTCGACATTAATTCTTCTTTAGCTAGGTGATTTTGAAATTCTTTTTTGTTGCTCTTACCGATATCCAGGGCAGACTGTGTGCTTGTCTTCGAGGTGGGTCCGTAACGTGTGAGCTGATCGGTAGATCTTTCCGCATTTGGGACAGGGTCGAGGGTCCGTGGCTCTCACGCGCAGCAAGTCCTGAGTCCTTCGACAACCTCCTGTTAAACAATAGTTATTCATCAAGATACGCCGTAATAATACCGAAATACAATTGATACTGAATCAGTTCTTACCTCAATTTTTAAGAGAAATTATTATGAACTTATCTTTATAAAGTGTGGATAGAAGAGAAAAATATAAAGTATTTCTACTTCGTAGTTTTATTGTTTATAATATGTTTATATAAGCAGACAATTTTTTTCGGGTAAAAATTAAATAATTACGTATATATCGTATCACTAATACAATTGCAACTAGAATCGTTTACTCACATTGAACATTTGGTTATTGAAATGACTAATTTACAATGCTGTACGCTTAAAAATATTTATTATTACTCTAAGATATACGACATTGCCTCTCAGGCGTCAGGAACAATTTCATCTACACGCTAAAGATTACCAATATTTCATTCGTCTTGGAGATCTAGGCAACATTTTATTCCTATCGCATATATTTTTGAAGGCATTGTATGGCAACATCGGTGGTTGTATAATCTGTATTATACACCCTAACAGTCTTTACGCGAAGGCTACTACATACATGTCGCTCAAGTCGGATCATACAACCACTTATATCGCGTTTATATGTATGTTATTTTACTATGCTATGTTTATTGTGCTTTGGCAGACTGTACCTATTATACTGGCAGTTTTTTTGTCTAGAGTGTAAAACATTAAGTTGTATAATATAATTTGATTCGATTGAAAAGGTAATAAAACGAAAATATAATAATTACAATTTCGTTTACTGTTTGAGCTGAGCTCTTATTTGGTGTAAAACAGTTGGGTGTATAAACATAGAATTAACAAACTCTAAAACGCAACGGCACCTAATCTAAAACTAGTTTTAGAAAAAAATATCTTGTTCAGTCTGCGTTACTATTTTTTTACATTATGTATTTATGGAATTCTAAAAAAATATACTATCAAAGTATCTATATTTATTGAGAGGCGATTTAGTCGACTATATGAAAATATATGCGAACGGAGTGTGTTTTATATACTGTATACATTTAAATAAATCCTTCGATATATATGTTTTCCTACTTGACTAGATATGTTTAGATTGTGCACTTCGCCTACATGGCTTTTTGAACGTACTTTTATAAAAAAAATAAACACTATTCCAAGTGAACTATTGCTTACAAGGCATTCCAGTTTATTTAATCTATTTCGTATTGTCTTTATTATCTATGGTCGAAATTAGAAGAGGTACGTACACATACAAAAGGCAGATAGCAATTTTTAAGGGATAATATAGTCCATAGAAGATAAATATTAGGCACCTCCAAAGCTAGGTATTAGGTAATGCTTTACATAATTTTAATCTCTAACAGAAACCAAAAACAATATTTGTTTAAATTTTTGTGGAAGAGAAAAGTAAATCACAAAGAATATTGTGAATTTAAAATATCATTGGATTCTTTACAAGTACTAATATCAGTACTTAAAATCAGTAAAGTACTTAGAGAAATTACAAAACTTATATGATAGAGAGCAAATGTACAAGAAGCTTAATTATTTAACTGTAGTTAAAAATTTGCATCGCCTTCGCCAGAAATATAGTGTTCTGGCCAAGCCGATACCTACCACCTGAATACGCAGACATTATACAAAATATTAAAAATAAAATAGGATTAACAATGTCAAGATTAATAAAATACATGCTAGGATTAAATACAGAATTACGTTACGATAGGTAAAGTTAAAAGATAATGTGCGAACAATGAACATAACAATAAATTAGGACCTACTGGCAACAATGGAAGTTACGGACCCGCTCTCGACAGAAGCGGTCGTGGAAGTTGCTCGTAATCTATCAATGGCACCAATCATCACAAGTTATAATGCGCTTTATAAAACTAATTCTAAAACTGCATTATGGCTACCGGTAACGAACTGTACGACACTTTTCTTTTAGAACAATAAGTAGGTAATACTCGCATCAAGCGGTGTTTTAAAGGGTAGGTATTGATATGTTGTGCAACTCTATTTTCATGATTTTCCGAAATTGAATCATTTTGTAAACATTTAATTGATTCAAAATAATGTATCAAAGTTTTGAATTTTGTCAATTTCAAAACAGTTTTATTATTTATTAATCGCATTTCTTTTCAGTTTTATCCAAGTCGTTACGCTAACGCTAGTATTTGTATCGTCGCCAACTGCCATAATGTAATCCTAGATTTTCCTAAATAATATCAGTCTATACTACTACAAAAATAATTTTCAGTCGATTTATCCTACTGTTTATACATCGTTTACGTACGAATTACTGCGGAATATGAAAAATGCATCGCGGAGATCATCGTTCTCTGATTTACTGTAACTTATAAACCCACTTATAGTTCCATTTCACAGCCGTTTTTGCAATTTTAGCTTTCAAAAGCCGAACGCACGAGTCGCTCGTCGCCCCCTCCTATATTCTCAATTAAAGAATTTCCCCTTTCCTAAGTCAGTTCGCCCAACCGCAACTCCACTTCAACGTTTTCATCTTTTCCCACTGCCTTCGGTGCTTAATCCTCATGTGGTTTCGGACCGAATTCGGGTGTGCAAAGAACCTAGCGCACTCTGCGACCGGACAAACGGGGCTGTCGCGCGGGTAGTGCGCCTCCAGGTGGCGCCGCGCCAGCGCTAGCGAGCCCAGCGCGGCGCCGCACAGCGGGCAGCCCAGTCCGGAGCCCCCCCGCCCCGACACGCACCAGCCTTCGCGCCCCATCCCCCTCAGGTACCTTAGCGACGAGCTCCCGACCTCCTCCCCCTCCACGCGATCGTTCATCGCCGGCTTTGCCAACGCGCACGCCGCGGCATCTGCAATGCCGACAGCATCATGTTACTTAAGATCGAGAGCGGTTGGCAAATCCGACGATCAGCGTTACCGTCTAAAACGACTTTTACAATAAACTCTCTAAAAATATGACGTTATGTTAAATAGAATAAAATGTCGGTAGAGAGTTCCGAGACGCGGGCGCGGGGCGTCCTCACCACCAGGCGTAGGGCGCGGGCGGCACATGTGGCGCGTGTGGCGCGTGTGGCGCGTGTTGCGCGTACGATGCGATAGACGCGTGCGACGCATGGTGCGCCGCCGGTGCTTGCGGCGCGGCCGACCGAGGACGCTCCGGACGCCACTTCTAGGAGTTCTGCCGCTGACGAATGCCATGCGCCTGAAGTTGATGATTGATCAGGTAGTGCTTCGTTTTGCACTTCTTGCCGCAGTGCTGGCAGGGAAACCAGTGGTCGCGGTCGGTCTGCGAGTGCACATTGAGCATATGCTGGCGCAGGTTGGACGTCGAGGAGTAGACTCGTCCGCATAACGGACACTGCGGCCGGTAGCCCATCGCCGCCCCGCCCGCGAGAGCCGCCCCTGTAACACAGAGGCGGCGGTTAGTACAGTAAAGGTCCGGTTGCGAGATCGGTAAAGCTACTGTGAGTGTATCGATCGCTAGGATCGGCGGACGGGGCGGGCTCGCGCCTCCTCTGCTTGACGCCGTGTATGGAGTTCATGTGTATCTGCATGTACTGGCGCGTCTTGAAGCCCTTGCCGCAGACGGGGCACGAGTGCGAGAGGTCGCGCGCCGCGTGCACGTTGAGGATGTGCTGCTTGAGGTTGCTATTGTTGCTGTAGAGCTTGCCGCACTCGGGGCAGGCAGGCTTCGCCAGCGCCTCACCGTTTCCGAAGCCGGGCGCGGCGTACGCGTAGCGCTCCTCCTTGAGCACCGGCTTCGCTTCCCCGCCGCCCGCCCACGGCGCTCCTGGGGCAGACGGACTCCGTTCAATTCGCGCTCCTACTTCTTACCTAGCTTTCGCGCCTACCGACTATCGCCTAAAGCCTATCAATGCCGTATAGTTATGCTTGACGCTTAGGGACGAATAATTTTAAATGTAACTTCCATTGTTGCAAGATTTTTCTGTTCTAGTTCGCGGGTTTGGGATTGGGCGGCATGAAATTTTTTCGGTTCGTTAGAAATAGAAAGCGTTCAGTGTAAGTTTAGGTATTTAATTGTTAGTGTTTTTGGGTACGTGCAAAGGTACCGTGACTCAGTAATGTACAATTAATGGTGCAACTGGTGCTCTTGAGCGTTCACTGTCGTTAACTATATTGATTGGACGTCGATTGTTCTAGTCAATTCTAATTAAGTTTATATCACTTTGTAGCATTATTATCGCAGTAATTGTTATTGTCATCATTGAGTCACGTTATAATGAGAATATTAGTGTGATAAGGGAATTACTCACCGAAGTTATCCGGTATCCCTGATGGTCCTGGTAAGCCGGGGAAACCTGGAAGGTATTGCGAAATGAGTTAGTTTAAACTAATAATTTAGGAAAAGACATGTCGCACAGGAGATACTTGCCTGGTAAGTTGAGTAGTCCAGGGAAGTTAGGTGGAAGCGCTCCGTTAGTGTTCGCCATGGTAGTAGGGTCGTCGTAGTCAAGAGGTTCTTGCTTGGCTCTGGTTTCGCCTTCCGTGTCACTTGCTCCGGCATCCGAAGAAGATTCCTCACCGTCACCAGACTAGTAAAATTAGTAATATTATAAAAAAAAAATTGATTCCATTTTTGGATTATTTTCAAGGCAATTAAATAGGACCTACCAGGTTGTTCGATACTGCAGATAGATGTGGGTTTTGTGCGTTGTCCAAAACCTGGTTGAAGAGTGCCAGTTCGTGGCCATTGGTTCCTAATCTCTCCGGGCTCCCAGTTTGTGCAGCCAACAGTTGTTCGGTTCTAAGGAAATAAAATTGTTATCATACTTATAATTCAGATCTTGCAGCCTCTATTTATAAAATGAGAAATGCTAATAGGTTAATTGTATTTTTGGTGAAAAAATACTTTGCAAACCAGGTGATATCGTCTCCTTAACAGCTTAACTCACGTGAAATTTTCAAGTCAAGTTACCGAGTTTTTTCGAATTTTATAGGTATGTACCTACCTACATACATTTTTGTTAAAATCCGTGTCATAGTTTAAATTAATTAAATATCTTAAAAATTAATTAAAGATCTGTTGATAAGTAGTTAATGATTACAATAATAAATTACTCTTCGCATTACCTGAGTACCTACTGGTCCTAATAACCAAAGTACTTACCTAAATAACAATTGCTTATCACCATTCAAATTAGTGCTATTTAATTGCTTCAATTGTGATACTTCTCCACAATTAAAATACTTTATTTGTTTTTGATCATACAAGAGAATCATTATATACAACATTTCATTATTGTGGCCTTTTTTATTTGAGCGTTTTCAAATTATCGTTTTTTCTTTAATCTTTCTGTGCACACAATACCTTTCGTAAACGATTCCAAATTTTTATTTCAGTAAACGTCTCCATAATGGTTTTATTGAATCAGCGAGTTAATTCGGACAAACACTATTATGGAAATGACTGTCCAGCTATTTACGAGTCAATATGGAAATACTAGTTTGAATTCCAATTTCTGCGTTTTTATACGGTCCATTGTAATTAGGTACCGTTTCGTCTTACGTCACTTCGTCTAGAGAGTGTAATTGTGCGTCGCCAAATTCTGCAATACTTTTTCCACGAAATCGCTTAAAATGTTCGATGGTTTTGGAGATCCGATATTAAAATATTTTAAAGGAAATATTTATGTAGATATCGAATTGATAACTTAATTGTACTATGATGATTCATAGACAGCTTAAGAAAAAACTTGGTAAGAACTTAAACATGAGTCAGCATGATCGTCGGAACTTCAAAATGTTCTTTTGTTGGTGAGATATTGATCATACTCAATATATTTATCTGCTTCTGATATTTTGTGTACTCAATGTGCATCTTTATTTGGTCTTTGTGCGTTTTTACACACGTGATGTAACTTATTACTTATAGCTTAATATAACATAGGAAATAATTTTGCAGATTTGAATGATTTGAAAAGTTTCAAGTTCGATAAGACAGCTTAGGATATTTGATAGGATTTAAAGCATTAAATCAGGCACCGCTTTGTAGATATATTTCAGTGGAATTGTAAGAAAAAACCTATTACAAAAAGGAACATGCTAATCAACTGTTATCATGTTAAGACATTGTCCTTGCTGCTGTAGGCTACAACACTGACAAAACCCAACGACAGTTACTATTTGAATCTTTACAATCGATGTTGCAGTTAACACTTAACATTAGTTGACCAATTTTCCGCTAAATTACTAAACACACACAAACAGCTGTTGTAATTAAGCTTAAGGTGTATCCAAATTCATCTATTTATTATTTTGTTTTTTTTACTACTATTCTTTGTTTACTGATGATAGTGATGTTTGGAGTAACACCCTAAATCTAATCACAAACCTGGTCTTCATCTGAGCTTGGTATAGATCGGAGGACCTGGCTCTCTTGGGCGGCGGGGTGCCGGCGGAACCCTCCTCCGGTCTTCGGGACCTCCTGCCCTCCCTCTGCTGCATTTCACGACCCTCACGGGATCCCCCACTGCCCGTCTCTGTCCACGACGATGCTGACTGTTGGTTTAGAATTATTGATTAGTTACTGCCATTTATTTTTAAACTAATACTTCAGGAAAAGCAATGTAGAATCAGACGAAAATAGTGTTCAGAATTTATTACAGTCGTATGTGAGGGACCTGCGTATGTTGAGCAAGATTATAGATAGGTACATATTCTATATAAATAGATCACATGAGTAGGAAGTAGGAACGTAATAACAAATAAAGCGATTATGTGAATTGAAATTTAAAAGAAAAAGATACTTAATTTACGACAAAAAGAAAAAAGATAGGAATTGGAAAATCATTACCTCTGGGTTATCCTTTTGGGAGCGCATATAAAAAGTAGAGTTCATAATTTTTCTACTCACAATTTAAAATTATTTGATTGAATTTTTATAATTTTGTTAAGATATTCTTTTTCGCGAGGTCCATTTGGCTAAGCTTGTACATAATATGCAATTAGATACAATTAATGTGGGCTAGACTCAATCCCCATTGACGATAAATGGAATAAAATTGATAGCCTAAGATGTGTCTATGTACATACATGGATAATAATTAGTTCGATTTAAGTACCCTAAAACAAATACTACCGTAATACTCGAGCATACATAATAAATGAAAGCAACTTGGTCAAATGGACTTCGTGAAATAAAATATCTAAGTACATAAGTATATAAGGTATATAAGTAATCCCTGGTAATTGCAACCTACAACTCACCGGTGAAGACTTCTGGTCAAGTGTCGGGAGGGGTGCGGGGGGAGGCACGTCGGTGAGCCCGCGCACTTGCAGCAGCTGCGCGGCGCGGAGGAACTCCTTCAGCTGCTCCTGCCCGATGTGCACCTCGCCTTGATACATGAACCTGGGAACGGATATGATGCACTGACCGTCCCGCAATAGCTCTTTAATTAACTCTAAGTAGGTCTACAAATCTTTTAGACTGTCCGAACTTCACGTATAAATCGGCATGCGTCAGACTTTTTGACAGACTAACGGCTAACGTATCCTGAAATCTCGCCTTCGAGCATTTTTATTCGTATTTATTTTTTTATTTATTTTATTCTTCTGAACCGAGTACAGAGCATATCGAAATAAAGGCTGGCTTAATGCTTAAAGCAGTCTCTGCCAGTCAACCTTTGGGCAGTTAAAAAATACCAACAATAATAGAATTTAAAACAACTGAGAGTCGCCAACTTTTACTCAGTTACGACTTAAATTTATGTATTTTTGAAATAATAATAATGTGTTCTAACATCTGATGATATACCTGAGAAGGCTCTCCATATCTTTGTCATGAAAATCTCTTTAAAACTACGGTTTTGAACGTAATAAGCTTAAAAGATTGAGTCATTTTCTGAGTACTGT
>DWQL01000654.1:0-14034 GCA_018231265.1 Noctuana haematospila | reverse complement strand
ACACTAGGATTCCTTGTATCATGGGTGCCATGGACACACTCAGTAAATTACAAGAAATTTAAATTCATTTAAACTTTTGCCCCGCTGGAAATCAAACCCAGGACACTGCGAATGGCAGACCGGCATAATATTCACTGCACGACATTGGTGCTCAATTTTTCACTATATTAGTTTCCTGCTATATCCAAAAGAAATCACAACTCTTTTTCTACTTGCTTACAATGTTGCCAAATTAGGCTCGAATCGAATTGATAACAAATCTGCTGATAGTAGATACAATTGATCAGCAAACAATTAAATGTTCCGTCGATTGTCGCTTCTAGCTATCAAACTATCCGCGCTGTACTCTTCATGATGATTTTGGCCGGATCCTCAAGTCGCAGCAGTTCTGCGATGTGACCATCCTCGTGGGGCCTGAGGAGATCCCCATACTGGCTCACCAGGCCATGCTGGCCGCCAGGTCTCAGTACTTGAGGGTTAAGATCAAGTGAGTATCTATTCATGGCATAATAATAATACATTCTAATTAAAATGTTGTCGTGCAGGTCTATGGAATGTACCTTAAGACATGTGTTTTGGTTAAGTTACCATTCACTCTCTAAAACTGTTCAGCCATATAATATAGTTTAATTTATAGATAATATATTTGTACCCCTAATCTTAAGTCTTGGACTAGTCTGATATTTAGCTTTACACATGTATTTTACCTTTATTGCATTTTTTCAATCGTTAATTTTATTATAATTAATAGAAAATAGAGGTAGGATGCGTCAAAAAAAAAATTAAACATTTAAGTAACTAAACTTTTATAAATGTATGTATATTTTCGACTGGGACTTCATTTCGACAAGATGAGAATACGTTTGTAAAACAAAACAAACGCGTTCGTAAAGACATTATTGAAAACAATTTGCATGAAGTGGCCGCATATGGTCTGAAAGTAACGAACATTTATTTCTAAACTGATCACCATCTGTCAGTATCTGTGTGACGACAGTCTTCTCTAAATAGCTCTTTGATATTGTAGCAAAGCGCGTGTGGAACTAGCAGAGAAGGTAACTGAAGGTGAGGTGGAAGAAGTGGCGTGGTCGTACAAGGCCAAGCCGCAGCTGACGATCAGCCTGCCCGAAGCCATCCCGGAGGCGTTTCACATGGTGCTCAACTACATATACACCGACAAGATTGATCCTACAGAAAAAGGTAGCTTATTTATCTAGACTTATAATATAAAGCTGAAGAGTTTGTTTGTTTGAACGCGCTAATCTCGGGAACTGCTGAACCGATTTGAAAAATTCTTTTTCTGTATGATAGCTACATTCATGAGGATGGTTATAAGTTGTACAGCACTTCGTTACTATTCTTGACGCGGGTGAAACCGCGAGGCACATCTAGTATTAATATAAAACTAAAATAGAAGCACATATTTAAGCTTTTCCTCGTGTCAAACCATTTTGTGAAGATACTGCTTAGAGGGCAACCCTTGTTGCATTTTAAACCGCAAATAATAAAATGAATGAATCTTTTTGTTTGCAATAAATAATTCATTCATTCAAATTTTTCTAAATTTATTTAAATTTCTGCCCCGCCGTGGATCGAACCCTTCGAATGGTGGACTGGCATGGTAACTACGCCACGCGGGTCGTCAATTACTAACGAAGTTTCCCAAATCTGGCAAACATTTCATCATTCATTCAATGGACTGAACGATGAATGAATGAACTATAAATCGCAAACCCTGTTTAAATTCACGAGTCCGCCACGAACCCTCGCCAAAAGTTTGTTTTTTTAATATTACAATTTTTTTTTTCTTAAAAACAGATGACGACCCGGGCTCGCCGGAGACGATCCTGCTCGTGATGGAGGTGTTGCGGCTCGCGCTAACGCTGAAGATCCCGCGGCTGCGCGGCCTGTGCGCGCGCTACCTGCGCGCCAACCTGTGCCTCGAGAACGTCCTGCAAGCTCTACACGCCGCGCACTACGCCGGCCTGCACTGCATCAAGGAGTACTGCATGCGGTCAGTTAGCCTCACAGCTAATACACGAACGCTTTTCCTACACATTATCTCCTATTAGATATTGAGAAGTCGGACGATATGTCAAAGTCATGTATTTTAATCTTTTATGAGAATCTTTATAACACGCGTTACGAAAAAAAACCGCCTTAAAAGTTGTCGCGCTCATAATTTAATTTAAGACTTATAATATGGTTTTGTCTTGGATGCCGTTGTCAGAACTGTACCAAATTAAAACGGGACCAAACGTGAAGCATCAGGTTTCAAATAAAAAAAAAATTATTCAATCCATTCACCCAGTCGAAAGTTATGAGGTAACAAATATAAAAAAAATACAGTCGAATTGAGATCGTCCTTTTTTTTGAAGTCGGTTCATAAATGTTTCAAATCGCATTCTAGAATTGGACTCTTGTGCCCGTGCCTCATCATTATAGGTACCTACAGGTGTACATGTATCAATGTTGTCGTAGCTATTTGCCACTAGGTTTGTAACTGCTTAAACAGGACTTTTATAATATGCATAGGTATTTCAGGTTTGTGGCGAAAGACTTCAATTTCATGCAGATCGTAATGTCAAAGGAGTTTGAGGTGCTCGAGAGAAAGCTTATGGTGGAGTTGATACGACGGAATCAGGTGCCTCCACAGAGGCCCTCCGTTCAGCAGAACTTGGTGGATTGCGATGACGAAATCACAGGTGAATATTTAATGCAGTAAAGTTTAGTTTAAATACATAGAAGATTGGCTCTTAACTTATTTAATTAATTATTTAATTTATTTATTATTTTCAGAGTTTGTCTGTTAAATAGATTAGGGTGCTACATATATTGCAGATAAAAAGGCAAATAAAGGGGAATGATTGACAGCTACTTATCTCGTGGTTCATATAAGATGTGACTCATTTAAATTTATTTGCTGATTGATAACGAAACGATGGTAACTTAAAAATGTCACATGTGATTTATAATTTTGAAGTATGTTGGTGTCACCAGGGTTCTGTTTTATTTCAGACCAGAGTATATCATCTTTCAGCCTTCTGGTGGTAAATAGGGTCGTACGATATCAGCATCCCTGGGGCAACACCAATGCTGCAGTAGGTATGACACTGATGGTGGTGTTGCGTGTGCAGGCACCACGCTGGAGCAGGACATGAGCGTGTTCCTGTCGGCGGGCAGCGGCGGCGGCGGGGAGCTGGCGGACGTGCAGCTGCGCGTGGGCGCCGCCACCCGGCCCGCGCATCGCTCCGTGCTCGCCGCCCGGGCCTCCTACTTCGAGGCCATGTTCCGCTCCTTCTCGCCGCAGGACAACATCGTCAACGTAAGCCCTCAGGCCCCCCTCCCTTTATTAACCGTTGTCCTGCCATGGCTCCTTGTTTGCAGGTAGAGTCTCCCACTTCAAACCTTTCTCCCTGCAAATAACATACATCTGATTTGCACAATAATTTCACCCTTCAGGCTACGCTACTCTAGAACGCCCTTCCAACTGACATCAGGGATGTACCCTCAAAATATATTCAAGAAGCAAGTCCTCCACGCTGATACAATCTGATTGTTATAATAATAATTGTTAGTTGAAATAAATCCCACTTTAATAATGTACTTTGTTTTACATGTTCCCTCAGATTCAAATATGTGACATAGTGCCGTCTGAGGAAGCATTTGACTCGCTGCTGAGATACATTTACTATGGAGACACTAACATGCCCACTGAAGACTCGTTGTATCTATTTCAAGCGCCTATTTATTACGGTATCTATTTGTTCTTATCTTTATACATAATATATATTGCTTTAAGTATATGCTTGTATTTTGTATATTATTAATAATTTATTTTAACATAACTACTTTTATTTGAAGGTTTTACAAACAACCGTCTGCAAGTGTTCTGCAAGCACAATCTGCAAAGTAACGTATCGCCAGACAACGTTCTAGCCATCCTGCAGGCAGCGGACCGGATGCGCACCTGCGATATAAAGGAGTACGCCCTTAAGATGATCGTTCACCATTTCAATCTAGTAAGTATAAAACATTGCATCGCCCTACCAGTAACATTTTACAGCTCTCGATACCAGCAAAATGACCCGAATTTGTAATAGGACTTATATAAGACTAGCTGTGTCTCGCGATTTCACCCGCGTTAAGAATTGTTACGTAATGCTTGATAGCATATAACCTTCTTCATGAATGTAGCCATCATAATCTACAAAAACAATTTTTCAAATCCGACTTGGTAGTTCCAGAGATCAGCGCGTTCAAACAAACAAACTGTTCAGCTCTTCATTATTAGGCATATCTATTATGACAATGTTCGCGCGAGATATATTATGTTCTAATATGAATTTTGTCAAATCAAATCTTGTACTTAGATATCATCATACAGTAAGCTTAAACTTTCCAAACAATTTTCCAGGTGGCTCGTCAAGAGGCAATAAAGAATCTTGCTCAACCGCTGTTAGTAGACATTGTGACAGCATTAGCAGAGGAATCTCAGTGTGATACTCCACTACCTCTGGCCCAGCCCGGGTCTCTGCCATCCTCTTCCTCAGCTGACACCATCTCTGACGATCCCGAATATCTGCGCCACAGGTCATTTAAATCCTAGGATTCATGTAACAGCAAGTCGGAAGAGTTATGGTGAACTGTTGTTTGGTATGATACGGAGGTGTCTGTGTCCGTACTTATATTGTTTTCTTCCGCACAGATATTTCTGAGATCTAACAATATTAAAATAGAATGTAAGTCGATGTTTAATGTTCTTATCAAACTCTTATTGTTAGATAATATATTGATGTTTGTGGTTCATGATATATTGGCAGTAGAAAATTATTATATTGGCTTACGAATTGTAGTGCGATTAGGATGGACACCTCACGTCTTATATAAATACAGTTCCGGTGAATATACCAACATAAATGTGCTGAGATGGAGAGGGAATTATGGTGTTTTTATTTAATTCTATTGCATTTAATTTTTTTTATCAGCTACTACTATAGATTTCATTTAACTTGACATTAAGATATCATGTTGTGATACGGTAAGATATCATGTTGTCACTGTTTGTGAGTACAGTAAAAAAAAATTTAAAAAAAAATGGAAAAAATTTATTGATGTTTTATCAAAGTAACTTTTTAATAACTATGAAGTTGAACCCAATGACTTGTTCCTATCAATTTTATGAAAATTATACTTAGTCTTGATTTGTCCATAAACACTTTTATGATCAGGACATGTTAAGACTAGTATATACACTAATACATTTACCTATAATAAAGAAGCAATGATAAACAATCTTGTTCATAGTATTTTTAATAAATGTCTTATAATATTAGGAAAGGTCAAAATGGATGTGTGCAATAGATACTGTTTAATTTGGTTAAGATATGATACAAACAAATTTATTTCTCAAAAACTCAGGTTACAGAGAAAATAAATATCTGCGAGGCATCCATAATTATACAAAAAGATAATTTGTTTTTACCTGTTGGACGTGGGCCTTTATAATTTCTCAAAAATTAATTTATTGTTTGTTTACATTGTTCCAATGAGCACAATAATTTTATACTAGGTAATGATTTACTTTATCCTTAACATTTTCTTAAATTTTCTAGTAATCTGTTATTCCATTAAACCTGAGCTTTACCATAAACAATAAATATAATTAATATAATTTTATTTATTTATTTTTTGTGTTTTTATTTCTATTTCTTGTGGATAAAGTATAATTTTAAGTGTTAAAACTCTGTGTTAATTTTTATGTAAAACTGAGTTATGTACATCACATTCTTTTATATTGTAAGGTAGCAAGACTAGCAACCACCACAAAGTTGTTACACCAAAATATAAGCAGGAGTGGCCAATAGAATTTAGTACAATTTGGTGTGCTTATTAAAAAAAATTTGCATCTTATTGTTATCTTATAGTATCTAGTTTTAACAAATATATTTCATCAATAAAGTTAAAATCTTTGTAGGTGATTAGCATTCAAATTCAAAAAAATATCTAGATATAATCAAATTCTAATTGTTATCTTGAAACCTTACATAATTACCTGTTACAAATAAAACTGCATGTTTTTAAAATTAAGATAATTTAATCCATTAAACTAATAAATTATTTAACAATAATCATAATGAGGATGTTTCTTTTCCCCCTCCCCTTTATTGTTCATACTTATGCTTGATGTCCTTCCAGAGTTTCTGGAAACAAGAAAACAATTATATTATTGCATCTCAAAAATTATGTATTTTTGGATCTTCATTCATAGTGAGGTGCATTGTCCTATTTTATATTATTTTCCTATGACTACTATAGTATGTGATATTTAAATTCAATACTACTCATTGCTCCCCTGTTTGTGGAAACTTGAATTGCACAAGTTGAATGCAATCTGAGCCGCATGTGATAGGTGGAAGTATTTTAATCAACCATCTGTAAGTCTTACCTCTAGCATCTAAAGTGAGATGTCCACATACCAATATTGGATTTATGAATATTGGGGTTTTAGTTTCATATAATTGAGAGGGTTACTCCATCAATCACCACACAGAACAGAAGGTTCATTTGTATGAATTTTGTGAACTTCTTTTGGAATGCACACCTATAGACTAAAAAAATAGTGACTAAAGATTTAACATTTTCTGGGAGCAATAATATCTACTTTCTTTTTGGCACAATTTAGATGATACTTCACATGACAGGATCTTTACCTATATACTGCACTGCACTGCTTTTGACAATGTCATATAATGTACAACATTAACTAACTAACCACTGGATTCTCTGAACTACTCGATGACGACCACGATAGTATGTTCCTTCAAGATTACTCCAGAACATAATAATATCTTGATAACATCCTACCTTAATTTAATTCTGTATAAATAAATAACCCTTAAGAATAGAAAAATTATGTAACAAAATACTTACGCCCTTGTTTAGGCTCTCGAAAATGGTTTCTGTACCCAGATCGAAGGTCCTTTCGAAGAAGAAAGTTCCACCAGCCACGGCCATAAAGAACGTGGAGGTTCGCTTGAAAACAAGACGATTTACAGTAGACCACATGGACATTGTGATAAGATTTTTTAATTTATCGGCCTCTAATCTCCGTAAAATTCAAGCCCGTTCGAACTTTGAAATCACTCGGAATCAAAATGACGTAAGAACAGAATGTCAAACAAATATGACAGTGACATCTGGACTGCATGTCGTACATTTGACACAATTTGAATTTCTAAAAAGTCTAAAAATCAAACGATCATGCTAGCAAAGGCAAACCCAAACCCAACTAAAAGATTGAAAATAATTTTTAAATGGAATATCACAACAATTTTGTAATTTTTTTTATGGTGTTTGACATCAAATTTGACATCTTATTGGAGAACAATAAATAATATTTATATAAATAAAGCACACCACACTTTTGTTACTAGTACTCAAAAACTATAACATATTTTCTAATTTTAGTCTATTTAAGAATCTTCCTAGAGTTTTAGCCATTGAAGGAAGGTTTCTATCTATTCTACTGATTTCCATGCAACTATCCACCTCTTTACTTGATTTACTTCACCTCCTCTCCTGAAAGTGGATTAAAATATCGTTTAAATATTTTATTACATACAGATGAAGCCCACCACCCTTCAAATATTACATTTTGACTTCTTATAATATATTTTGACTAGTCTTGTGAAAAACGGAATAATTCAATAACTGAAAAATACTGTTTATATCAAGTTTTAATCTGCAGGAAACCTAGGGGAAGAATAAAGTAACATAAAGAAGTAATGGAATAAAAACACACTGCTTATTTGGGCAAAATATATCATCTATTTACATTTTTAAAATGCTGGTATGAACAATAATTCTTAAAAATAAACGAGTACAGAAAACAAGACAAACAAAGCAAAACGCTATGTACTATTTAGGCTGACCATAGTTTGTAAATAATTACACCAAAACTTGAGATTAACGAGATTTGTTCAAATGCACAGAGCAGAGCCATCTATTTACAAGTATGGCTTGTAAAGGAGACAGGATTTACATGTGTATGTAATACAAAAATGTTCAGTCTCTTTTTATGCAAAGAATGTACTATAACTAAGAACAGTGATTATTTGTGGCTTGACATGAATTAAAATTATGTATAAAAGTTGGTCACTCTTGTCTATGGCAATATTGCATACAAAAAAACCCTACTAAAATGCAATGCCACAGTCAGCCCTGCTACATCATATACAAAACCTGTTGGAATGATATCTAGAACGTTTTTCCACTGGTCACAAGTTTCACATTAAAAGTACTCATTCTAGATAATTATATCTAAAAGGTTTCTAATTTACCGTTCAATTACTTTATTTACAGTCTTGTGATGGGATTTCATACTACACATCACTTTTTCATTTTGATAAATTATTGTGTGACTGTAAATGAATGTATATATTTGCTTTTTGTATTAACAATAATAAAGGGGGTTTAGACAAAATTGAATATACTAACATGTACTAATTTCACTAGTATTCATACAATCAGTAACATAGATAACAAAATTACTAAATTTTACTCTCTACGTTACTATTTGCTCTATATTATATTTGTGTCTCTCTTCATATAACATATTGTTTAACACAGTATCTAATAATGGTATTGATAAAGGCAAATTGAACAATTTTTGATTGATAATAAAACATAATAAATATATTAAATTTGGAATTTTGGTTATGCTAATACATCTTCTGTTCTACACTTTGCCAATAATTAATAAAAAAATATAAATATGATCTCACTTTACAAATTATTATACACTGGAGTTCAAATTTCAAACCAAGTTAGAAAAATATGGTGTCAAGAGTACATAATAACATAACTATTATTTGACAACACATACACCATAAAACTTTAATACTTACTAAAATACAAAGTTGTGTTGTAATACTATTGTTGCGTTAAATATTGTTAAGTGTGATGAATAGAACAAACTAAAATAAACAGTTCACATTGAACACTCCAAATAATGAAAATTATTGAAATAGAATAAAATAAATTTAAATTATATTGGTATACATTTATATCTATGCAACATCACCCACATCATACACAACACTCCATCACATAAAAATTTTGATAATGAGAGTACAAACATACGCATTAACTATGCATTCATAATATCCTAATTTAATTTTTGGAGTCAATAATTCCATTAAACGTACATGCTCACAACATGAGAATGTTGAACCCAGCTTGCTGCAAAACTTGCGTACATTCGTGATTACAGCCCCAATAGCACTGAATTTACGTGGGACAGTGCAAGGTTGGCAAAGACGCAATGACAATGTCCATGAGAGATCATTAAGTATACCATCAGATGTTTGAGGCTGAACTACAAATTTATAAACTAAAACATATATTTTATTTTCATACCTTACTGTGACAACTAACAAAGTATCTTTTTCATTGGTAAACTTTACATGGCCTAGGTACTGTAGTGTCATGCTAGGGTTGTGCAACATGACTCTCAATATTTGAGCACTGTAAGAGCGACATCCCTGGCTTGGTGCCAATGTTAGGTGTCACTGGCAACATTTCTTCTTAGTTTTATGATTCTTCTTTAGGTTGACTGTATCATTGGCTGTGACATTCTGTCTCTCTTTCATTTCCAATTTTGATCTTAGTACCTGAAGGTAAAAAAATTAAAATATCTGAACTAACTGATAAAAAGTTAGTATATCTATGAAAATCGATGTAATGTATATTAATATATTGATGGTCCGGCGTTATTTTTTTAAAATTTAATATGTCCACCTTTGAAATATTTCATACACTGAAAAGCTTATCAACCAAAATGTTATACATGTATAATATATGAAACAACAAATAAATTAAATAATAAATGTAATGTATCAAAAATACCCACCATTTTCGTTATAGTAAGAAACATCTCCTCAACATTAATATTTTCTTTTGCACTTGTCTCAAACAATGGTATGTTCATTTGACTGGCAAATCTCTGGGCATCTTCTGTTACTACCACCTTTCTTGATGGGCAATCGTTCTTGTTACCAACTGCAACATAACATGTTTAGTTATAAAAAAAACTATTATATAGTAGAAAAGTAATGAACATTCAATACATTTATCACCTTGAGCCCTATAACAAAGGGCCGACGACAAGCGCCTAACAACAAGTTACATTTTTTGACTAAAAAGTAGTTTGTGAAGTTAGGGGTACATTTATTCAGATAAAATATACATAACCACATAAAAACAAATTTTAAATATAAAAAGCTGCATTCAAATTATTGTCCTCTGGTTTTGTCTCCAAAACAATGGCAACGTTACCACATTTGATTACAATGCTTATTCTTTGACAAGGTAAGCACCAGCTAGAGCTTGCAGATTAAAAAACGAAGTTAATACGATAAATAAGCCTTATAAACATAGAACCTCCTTCTTTTTGAAGTCACTTAAACCAGAGCATTCTAAAAATAGTATATACCTACATTTATATTAATTATAAAAGCATATTACTCTTTATGCACACTTATTACATATTATTATTACATATGCACTCATATTACACTAGAAAATGAGTCAGTGATTGATAATTTAATTTGTAGTTTGAGACACAAAACTAACATTGAACAGGATAGTTATACAGATATATAAATCACACTAACATTATTTATCAATGAATAATTATTATAATTGAAAATATTTGAACTTGAATATTTAATTATAGATTTTAGCTTGCCATAAAAGAGATGGATCATTTAAATAGGTTCTAGGTTCTGGGTTCAAATTGCAACATTCCCAGTTGAGTATACAACCGAAATAACATAATCATCAGCCTATCAGTCCCACTACTGGGCACAGTTCTCATCTTAAATATGAGAAGAGTTTATGCTATAGCCTACAGTGCCTAGTGCAGTTCAGTAAACTTCATGTTAATGACCTTTGAGAACTTTATGGAGAACTCAGGTAGGTATTGTCACAATTAAACTGCTTAAAACTTACATATCACTTGGAAAGATTGTTAGTAATTGCAATAACACTGGGATTTGAATCCCGTCCTTTGGAATAATTCTTGCAGTTCATTATACTAACTATAAAATAACACTTTTTCGTTGGATACTACCTCTTAGAGGGATATGAAAGTTTTGAATTTAAATCTCATTCAATTTTCCATGTACAGTTAGTCAGTTACCTAAAACTTTGTTGACAACATCACAGTTCTGCTCGATCTCATGGAGCCACCTCTTGACATTGGCGAAGGACTCCCCGTTGGTCACATCGTACACAACGATGACCCCGTGGGTGCCCCTGTAGTACGTACTCGTGATCGTTCTGAACCTCTCCTGACCTGCCGTGTCCCATATTTGAAGCTTCACTCGTTCACCATTTATCTCTAAAGTTCTTATTTTGAAATCTACACCGATTGTCGTAATGTAACTTCCGGAGAATGTATTGTCAGCGAATCGCAGGAGAAGACAGCTCTTACCCACACCTGGAACACGGAACAATTGCACCCATTACCAAATTAGAAAGACGTTAGAACGCTGTAACATCACTCGCGATCATAGGCCTCGCCCACTCACCGCTGTCACCGATAATCAGCAGTTTGAAGAGGTGGTCAAACTCACGCGCCATCGCTATGATTAATATGACTATTACGCTAATTGGTCATGTGTTTACTGATAACTTTATTAATTGATAGACAACTTTTCCTATGGAAATAATAATCAAACGCATGCCGTTAAACGTTACGCTTGCGTCACTTTACAAAACGTCCGCCATTATTGTCTGTCTTGGTCTTGTCTTTTTAATTTTTTTAGTGTCACTTTACATGAAAGTTACATACTTACAGCCTAGACAGATAAAATATTTGATCCAGATAACATAATGGATCAAATGGACCAAAGTTATTTAATAAATTATTATTAACCTTTAATTTTTAAAGAAAAATGTATTAGCCCATTTACACGATTAAACGAGCCGACATGTAACAGTACATACATGTGACAGTACGAGCATGTAAGTGGGCGTTCTTTGTCTCACTTCACAGTTTGCATCCATATTACCATTTTTATAATACACATGTCATCTATGCATGTTACATGAGTACCTCGGCACTATATGAGCATGTAATTTTGATATAATTATCAATATCCTATCTAAGTTAAACCTATATTATTTTAATCTATGTATATAACGAATTGACACACCCATGACGTCATCTATGCGTCAGTTATTCTCAATTCTCATTCAAGTTGTCAATGTCAAATATATAAGTTTATAGGTGTGGTACATATACGTGAAGATAATAGAAATAAATTTTAATAAACTATAAAGATGTCGGCGACGTTAAAGCCTTATTTAACTGCCGTCCGGCATACGCTTACATCGGCTATGTGTTTAGAACATTTTTCATCACAAGTGGTGGAACGGTACAACAAACCAGAGGTGGAGGTAGGAACAAGTAAAGAGTTGTTATTGAATCCAGTGACCATATCGCGGAACGCAAACGAAAAAGTATTAATCGAGTCATCTATAAACTCAATAAGAGTCAGCATTATGATAAAGCAAGCGGATGAGATTGAAAAGATTTTGTGTAAAAAGTTTATGCGGTTCATGATGATGAGGGCGGAAAACTTTATCGTGCTACGAAGGAAGCCTGTCGACGGATATCATATCAGCTTCCTGATTACGAACTTCCACACTGAACAGATGTATAAGCATAAGCTGGTTGACTTTGTCATATATTTCATGGAAGAAATTGACAAGGAGATAAGCGAGATGAAACTCGCAGTTAATGCTCGCGCCAGAATTTGCTCAGAAGAATTTTTAAAACGGTTCTAAACCATGTAACCACTGATCATTTATAGATCAGTTTTATAATAAACATTGTCGTCAATATTTTCTATCATGACATCTTAGTTTAATAACTGCTGCCAATGCCAACATAGTCTGAATAAAAAAAAAAAAAGAAACAGAAATTTGTTTACATACATTCTTTAATTTTAAGTGTTAACAGTATTCTTTTCGGTGTTTATAGTTATATTCTGGGCATTTAATTATATAAGTTATATTATTTGAATACAATGGCTTGTTTTTATTGAAAGTTTACTTCATTGTTTAATGAACTGTATTATATGCACATTAAATTGTACTTTTTAAGATAGATGTGTATTTTAATCACAGCCCGCTCATGATACTATGTTTTATGTTCACAAAAAGTGTAAATTGAGTATAACTGATATTCAATTTGTGCTGAGATGATGTGTGATTGTTTGTAACCTCTTTTAGAATTTGTTTACAGTTTTTTCACTTACACCTTTTTACACTAATATCATGAAAAAATATTGGTTATAACTAAAATACCTAAAAATATTTAGAATATGGGAAACCTGCAAAGAATTTTGGTATTAAATAAACCATTAGCCTCTTAGCCTCCCTGAACCTGCCACTGCATAAAAAACAAACAGAACTAAACATGAAATGAAGGAGCATTAATAATATTTTATATTAAGATTATTTTAATTATATCCAAAGCATTAATGTACAGTTTACACATAAAAATTTTAAAAATTTATCTACTATCAATCAATTGGAATAGCCTTGGTTGGTGATGAAAAAAAATGGGTCTCCCAAAATTGTTACTTATGTAGGTCCATACCAACAGACATACATTTCAGACTACACATGGGCTGGCCTTGTTTCAGAAGGGCCTAGATTGGTGTAGACATTTTAATTGTGATACAAGGATTGTTTTCTAATATTATTGCACACCTCAAAGGAAACCATGCTTTATTCTCTCAAAATAGTATGAGAATAATTGATATTGAGAATAAGTAGATAATGATATCATTACAAGGAATTCTTCAGATATTCTAGATCACATGATAAAACATCTACATATCAAATGTTAAGACAGATAAATAAATTGTTAAATTTTTTTTTATTTTTATGTTATGAAGTAGCAGACGAGCATGCAGGCCACCTGGTGTTAAGTGGTCGCTGCCGCCCATGGACATCTAC
>DWQL01000653.1:0-14036 GCA_018231265.1 Noctuana haematospila | reverse complement strand
GTCGCTCAAAGCGGAGGAAGCACGTCCCCCGGTCGGGCCGCTTTTAGCACCTCCTTATTTATAGATGCACACACTGCCACGCCGCTGATTTGCAGAACTGAACAAGTAAACACTGTTGCTCACGAGCTGACGGTCAACAATGACTAGGCTGCCAGTGTAAAGTTTGTTAATTAATACTTGTTTAGGTTTTTTAGTCTTTCAATCAACAAGATAACACTCCACGTACTCGTTTATTTATTAATAGTTAAAATGTGTAATTGATGGTATTGAATTGGCTATTTGTCTGTTTTCCGGATTTAAAACTTCGAATCGACGCTTGACGGTGAACAACTCATCGGTTTTAAAGACATATGAATGTTACATTCACATTAAGCCAAAAGGTCACTGAGGCTATTAAATAAGACATCCGAAGTAGCTGGTTATAAGTGATTCTCATTTATAAAATGTGTATAGAGTTGTGTACGCACAACGATGACTATTCGTTTCCATAATATTCTGTTAAAAAGAGTTATAAGCGCCGTGGATAATAAGAGTCATTTATGGTGATCATCACAAAATAGAGGCCTTGCGTCAACCTCAACATGGTTGCGGCAATTCCTTTGTCCAAGCAATTTTTATTGTTGCGTCACGCTACCGAGCTACACTTTCCCCGTGAATTGTATCATTTATGACTCACGAGATTACAAAAAGAAAATACATGCTCTATGACTAAGGCGTATTAAGCCCTATTGTGGGTTCTATAGTTAGAAGATAGATAAACGTTAGGTCGAGAAAGTTTTAAACATAAAAATGGACTCATTATCACAAATACTGTTTAAGTAAGCATGGTATGAAACGCCATTGTTAGCATGTTAATATTGAATTAATGACGTATTGTTCACAAAATCAAACGCTACAATTGTTAATTTGTTTTAGTTAACTTGCATGTAGTGTAGGTAAATAATGCAGAACAAGTTTTAAATGAGCGGCGAAGCCTTTGCTTCTGCAAGTCGAGATTGCTGATACGAGTATCTTTGGGTACCTTTTGCGTGAGAGTGCATCGGACTGAATTATTATTATTACGAGATACAAAACTCCCGACAACTTCGTGAACAACTTAAAGATCAAAAGGAGAGTATTTTTCATTAATATTTTCTATTTACATCATTGACGATCATATACCACGCAGATTTATCAATCTAAACACTTGTTTTGTCAAAACTGGTTTTAATTGTGGAATATGTGTTTCATTAAATTTATTTAAAGGTTTTACGCAGCTACGAGTCTCGTACAGATAAGAGAAACTGACTCAGACCGTGTAGGTACTTGTTGAAGCGACTTAATTTGAACAACGACGACACTGTCCGACTAGCAAAGAGTCTGTTTGCCTTCTCGGTGCATCGACATTGCAAGGTCAATATCATTAAGTCATAGTTTTTTAAAGTCTACAATCAACTTATTTTTCCTGCTTCATTTATTTCGTATTAAGTGACTTTTGAATTAACCAAGACATAACCTTAAAACCTAGATACACCCAGAAAAATAAACGAAAAATTAGTTTACAAATTATACAACTGTTATAGCATAATTAATTATAATATATGACTGTAAGAATTAACAGCATATCCAGAAGAAATCTAGAAGTGTTACTATTTAAACGGTGGTACTATGCGAATTTATTTTCTATTTATGCGAATCCTATACAAATCCAGAATAACGCTTACGAAAAATTCTTACATTAAAAGATTACGTTTTCCGGGTTTCCGAAAGGTGGTTACATAAATTCTGAAACTTTTGGCATACACAGTTTGGAGTAGATGACAAAACCTTTACCTATAAAAAACTGAATAAAACCATCGAACGAAATAAACTACAGTAGGAAAACTCACAGATACTTTAGGAAAGTGCATGGAAACTGTACATGATTATATTGATCAACAACACCAACAACAAAGTTTACTATGTCTCTTCTAATATCAATTTAATAAATTGATAAAGATGACATACGGACTACATTTCGACTTACGGATGTCTTTACCCCACCATCGACCATGTATTCTGGGCTCACCTGAAACAATCAAAAGTCAAAATTAGTATTGAGTAATAAATACAAAATTACAAACACGTAAATTATATCCAAAAATTGAGTTTTCAGATATTTGTTAATAAAATATATATTATAAGCAAAACGTTTCGTTTGCTAGTGTTATTTTAATTATCCAAACAAACAAGTAATATAATATTCACAGTTGTAAACTAGTTCGCTTTTAATAGTGAACTATTACGCCAGGCCCGGTGAAGTAATTTGCTTCTAAGTTGCGCCTCAATAAAATTAATAAGCTGCGAGCAGTTCTCTTAACCGGTCTTCGTTGAAAGCGATAGCACTTCCTACAAGAAAGTAAAACCGTACTCGCCTAGCCGCCCGGAAAACTCACTGAGATCGCTGCCACGGCCGGTTAATAATTTGCTCAAATCAGACTCGATGGGGCGTTACTTAAGTTTATTAAAACGAAATCATGCCTATAAAATCGTCTATTGTTGCGAAAACAACAACCGTTATCGTTCAACGGACAATTTATGACAGTTTTATTAGAAACGACTAAGCAAGCGATTTATTAATGTTATGCAGCAATGCAAGCAAGGTACTTAGTACTTACTAGACTAATAAATCAGTCGTGATACAACTACCTTTGGTATCAGTCATTATTTTATTACTGTGAATAAGAACACGATGTTATAACATTGTTATAATATTATGTTTCGTGTCGGTTTAACATTGTTTAATAGACAAGCTTACTCTGAGGGAACAAGATTTGTAGCACAAATAAGACAGCTTAATGGAGGAAATGGGTAAAAAGTGTGAGTATCGTGAGCATTGTGAGAATATTGATTTCTATTTCGCATTGGTTGTTAGCGGAAATTGTGATTAGGGTTGCCATTGTAGGCAAATATAAACTATACAAATATAATCAACCGTTCTTGATTCAAACACCACGCATGTGCCGGACTTTTGTCAGTGTTAATTTTTGAGATGAAGCAATATTTGGAGACCTTTCTGTTGTAGACAACATTATCAGAACTGACGGGGGCTATGCAATAGTGTGTGTCGCATTACGTGCACGTGGAAAGAACCGCGGCAACAATACAGATATTACGCCACAATGAGACGGTGTCACGACCCGCCCTGACGATGGCGGCCGAAGGCGCTCTAACGCAACCGACTGAACTCTAATTAAAAAGCCAAGAGAACGTCTCAAACGGATCACCGAATGAGCAACATAGTATTTTTGCCTTTATTCTCGGTCAAATGTTATGTTAAAAGAAAATAATTAGCCTGAATTTTTGGAGTAAATTATGATGATTGAGGCAAGATTTTATGTTAAAACACGCATGAAAAAATATCACGCTACTAGCTTTTAAAAAGGGCTATCTTTTTAAATACGACATTGTTACGAATAGTTTTATGTTGATATAAAATTTACGACTTAAATGATTGCCTGTTGAACGTGAATAGAAAATATTTGTTTTGAAAAATAAGTCACAACGATTATCTGTTTGTTAATAATATAATTGCAAAACGGTCTCCGGAGTAAGATTTGAACCAACAACCATTGTATTTCATCACATCACGGTAAGGCGATGGATTGATTTGCAAAATTTCGAAGTGGACTAGGTACTGAAGATTCGCAGTAGCCCCGTTGGCAAGGTCGTCATGGTACTGATGGGATGGTCTTGGGATTAAATTCTACTCGCGATGAAAAAAAAAATTGTCGTATGGGTTTACTTGTAAAATTGCTATGATCAAATATAAATGTATACAGCAGAGACCGTCAAAATTATATAGCCATCATAAAGTAATATCATATTCACGCAGTCATACGCCGGGCATGTTGTCGTGCCATCGTACATGGCATGTGTTCGGCGCCTGAGTTTCGCGATCATTGTCGGGCGCGATCAACGAAGCAATCGGGGCCACTTGTGCTAATGAAACACTTCAATTGAATTGGGGACATTAATTCAGCAGGAGATACGCCACTGTTTACATTGGTATAAAATAAAAAAATAGGCAAACGCTATGCAAGTGGAAAAATACCAACAAGCTGCTACATAAATATACCACGCGACTTCGATACGACTTTAAATATGCAGGTATTGAACTCACGACGCCATGCTAATGAGAATTCCTGTTCTAAAAGTGATCAACATTATGAATAAAAGTCTCGATATAAAATTCTACGTTTTTTATGCAAGTGACTAACTACCACTTGAAATTAATCTGACAACTGAAATGATACTGACAAAAACATAGCTTATTCTAAAGGAAGCTGTAGTAAGTACTCGTAACAATTTAATAATGTAACAATTTAATAAACATATATCTTAATTCGACAACAGAACTTACAGGGGCCCAGGTCCGCTGTTTCACAACCACGACCCATAGTATGCTTTATAATGACGCCATTACGACACGAAAATGACTGTCGTATCAATCGTCCTTCGATTATTCAAACTAATCGATAAATTAGTTCTTAAACTACACTTAATATAAAATTAAATCCCATACGAACACAAGTGAACACTTTTTTTGTAAATTGTTCTTTCAAAATCTGATGTGAATTACATATGAGCGAATTAAAATAATTGAGTAAACGAACTCGACGTCAAGGCCGCAGTAACAAAAACTCGATGAATTTAATTAATACTAAGTACATAACGTGCCGGCTTTGAACAAATTAATGCAACATGTAGGAGTTATTGTTCTTTTGAACTACTAAAGATAATATGGAATATGTAACAGTATTGAAATTTTTAGGTAAAAGCAATACCTATCTAAGCAGTTCTCAAACTCAAACCTGTCCCTGACTGCACGCTGGGTCTCACAGAAATTGGCAATTATTCTATGGTTCAGATGCAGCGATTGTTTGATATGAACCAGAATAAGTATGTTATACAAAAATAGCAATGGACTTTATAAATGGTTCAATTTATTATTATGCCATAATCAATATGACATTGTGTTGAACTAACATGTGGCAAATTAATAATGTCTCCTTAGTTTCCGAATAAATTGAATATGTATTATGTTTGCACAAGCGCAAGCATTCATCCGTAGTACCATTTTCTGAGAAAATGTATCGAAATTAATTTATCTTTTTATTGATTCCGTGAGTTAGTATATAGGTAGTATAGTTTGGTGGTAGTTATACTTACCACCAGGTCACAGATTAAATAATAATTACTTTGTACCAGGTCGTAACAATAAATGAAATTAAATAAGTCATCTAGTATTTACATAAATTTACAAAATATACATATACATATAAATATGAATTTACAAGTATAACGTGTTTGCCTTGTAACGTTCCAATGATTAATGAAAATAGCTGTTTTGCATTATGTTTAATACAAAGGTATATATGTAAAGAACTAAGAATAGACATATTGACATTAAGGATTATTGTTTGCGTTACATACCTAAGTATGTCGGTAATTAGATTGTAGAGTATAATTGTAAACAAATACATCATAATTTGATGCAGTATTAATTACCTCAATTCTGAAATTTTAATCAAAGACTTTAATAATATAACCTAATAGCTGTAGACATAATATTATTATTATTATTCCTATTATAATTATATGTATCTACTTCAAAAGAATACATATTTAATTGTTTTTTATTCCCCTACGTTAACAATATAAGGATATATAGTTTTTATATATTTACCCCAAAATACTGCAGATGTATGACCAATCGTCGCTACCAATACCACCATCCGTGCTATGTTATACTACATATATATATGTTCAATTGTTCAATAAGCGATTGATACAAAATAATTAATCATACGAGTAGCATCTATGTAAATGATTACTGGTATAATAATGGGTCTCTGGATTATAATCCAATAACTAAAACGAATCAAACATCCAATACACTTAAATGTCAAACAATCTTACACTTGCGATACGACCTTGAAATATATTAAGAGAGTTCGCCGGTCAAATATTAATTAATTTTATTTATAACTGGTTTGGTAAGTTCGTGGCTTGTGTGTTGATTTTCCACTCGTCTTCGCGAACCAAACAACCATTAATAAGCGATACTGAGTGGTCTAATGTTTTAGAGTTGTTGGCAGTCGGGTATTACAAATATTGTTAGTTTAATATTATGTAACTTTTAAGTTGGCTGAGCTTTTTGGGCATGTAATACTTAAGTGTCTTCTGTCCCGGTTTTGTTACTTTAGAGGCCTAATTTATAAGAACTGGGCTACATAGCCGTTATGTAGGTATCCCTAACAAATTATTAGATCATACAAATCAATGTTTGATACAGAAACAAACAGCATTGGATCTACAGCTTACTGGGAGTCGTGATGCACGCGAGCGGAGCTCCCGCTCACGATGCCGCAATCACATGTTGCATTTGTCACGCGACGCGCAATATCCGTTCGCTTGTAATAACTAATGTAATGAAGCGTTGTTCCTAGACAAACCATCATATAATGCTTCAATGGACAAACCTCCATATGTAATGTTTGGTACAGAAACATAGGTCATTGGGCCACGCTATAGTAAAGTCGTGCAGCACGCGAATTGGATTCCCCAGCACGACGCTGCAATCACATGTGCTATTTGAAATGCGACGCGTTATTTACCTACCTAACTAAATGATTCCTAATTCCCAGATAAATAGAAAATTCATCCATTCTGTCTATCAATACATTTTAATATTAAATTTTCTTTCTAGTCAAAGTATATGTACTCATACCTACGTAAGTAGGACACGGGGTAGATGACAGATAACGTTAATATTATTTTACTATCACTAACAATTAGCGTATTATATATGAATTGATAAAGAGTTAAAAGTAATAATTAATACTCAGTTTCAAATAGTAAAATTTTAATAGGTACTTAACTTTAAGTCTAAAAAGTTGCATAACATAAAAAACTAAAACATATTATCATAGGTACCTTCAAATCAAAAATTTCTTATTCGTTTATGCTTTTATGCTACAGTGACCAACAAACATCGGTGACATTATGGAATGTGACTAGAAGGAACTGTGAGCTCGAAAAGGATTTAAATCAAAATTGGTCGTAAAAATATTGCACTTAGTGCGTGGTAGCGTAATTCCGCGCGACTTCGAGATCTAGGCCGCACCGTGTCTTAAGCTTTGTTGATTACATTTTATTTATCTTCTTCCGGTAGTAAAGACTACTAAATACCTACGTTAATATTTTTTAACGGCTGCGTTGTTGTTACGACGATAGGATGCATAGTAGGTACATAATAACAATTATGAATATTAATATATATAAATTGAGAAAAACCGGAACTGTTTTTGGTATGCTCTCAATACTTGGTAGATACTTTTGTTTTAAATCAAGGAAATAAAGTATAAAAATGAGTTCCAGTCTAAATAGTATGGATTGCTCTAAAACAACTATATGCATAATATTCTATCGAAATTGTATGAAGACCTCCATGGAATACATTAGCCACTTAAGGTCTGGTGAAGTGCATTATAATACGTTATTCCTCGGTAAATTATTGCGTATTTACTGCAGTGTGAATCCCGGAAGTGTGGCAGTGAAGGTCGGAGAGCGACAAGACGACCTTGCCTGTGGCTGTGCCACTTTCTCTTCAGCATCGCAAGAGCCCACGTGCGTTACGTACCTACTCCGAAACAATGGTCCACTATACAAACTCCGAAAACAGGGCTGTCAGTGGTCCTCATACTATTACTTAACACAGTACACTACCTAAAACCTTTAGTTACTTGGCTTTAGTTAACGGAGGTCATTTGAGGTTAGTTAGCTTTTTGTCAGATTAGGAAAGTGGAGGTGAGGCGTCAAGCGTGTATGAGTAGGTACATAAGATCTCAATGGTAGCTTCGCCATTGATTTGAAAGGTAAGAAATTAAGGTGTGCTACTTTTAAAGATTAGAAGAAATTATTAATGCATCAATTCCCTAAAGCTGTGTGTGTGTAAAGTGGATAAAACAATATTTGTCAAATTCCGAAATCTTAATAAAACTTTAAAAACAAAGTCTTGATTTAAATGTTGGGACATAAAAATTAAACTCTTTATTTAATTTATATTTATAAGATGTACCCTACAGTTAAAGGGGGTTTGGTTCCATAAGGTCCTACAACAATTTTACTACTTGACTAGTTTTGCTTAGCTAAAGAATCTTTCGATTTCACGATTTGAAACAATTATACAACACCCTATTTACTAAACGTAAAAAAATGATTAATGCGAGTTAAAGTATGTGTTCGGAAATTATAATATTGCTTATTTTAAGCATAACAATAGAAAATATTTTTATCCCTTGACAGCAAATTCATAAGCCATGCGGCAAAGAGAACCATACTTTATCGGGCTGTCAGCCCTGGTCGTAACGCCAACGCACTCTTCGGAACAGCTGACATAATCACCAAAAATTATTCCGTTTCCACCCATGAGTAAGAGGACAATTTAGATAAGATACAACAGGAGTGTCTTAACAATGTTTACGTAAAAGCCTTGGTTTCGGACGGTGATCACGAACCGCTCTTTAGTGTAACCACTTATTGTTATTCAGTGTCGTAACAATGATATTTAGATGTTAATTTTATGTGTATATTATTTATATACCATGTATGTCAGTTATTCTTTAAAACTTATCTAAAATTCGTTGTTACTCAAGAGTGATAACTCTTGCAGTCATCAAAAAGAGCTCATAAAGCAACCTAACCTAACCTAACCTATGTGTCAAAACTCAATATCTAGTTAGACGTATTAATTAGTATTTAAATATTTAATAATGACGATAAAAATCAGTATTACACTAATATTCCACTTATAACTTTAATTTACGTATAAGATTATTTTGACTTTTCTATCAGTAACATGGTTTGGAATTTGAAAGCAAATTGTCAAATTGTCCGAATGAAGAGAATTGTCTTGAACAATAATTCGAATAAATCGGATTTTAACGTAAAAACTATTTTTACTTTCAGCTACCAATTGAAATACATTTCGTTGAAAGTAAAAACTACTTACTTATCGCAATCGACCACGAAATTTATGTAAATCTTACCTGCAACAAACGAAGGAGGCACATTAATAAAACTGTCACTATTGTAATAAGCTTACAGGATGCTATAATCGTATCTACGAGTATTATACATACTCTTACGTTTATTTAAAGTCATATAATAAGGAAGCATTAAGACTGCGTAGGAAGATAAAGCCGGTTAACGCGCGGGTAAAAAATAAGCGGGATATTAAAAGTGGTTAATTGTTGATACGTACAAGTGTATGTCTGGCCAAGTCGTCAACTTAGCGGCGATGAGTGCTATAACTGACACTTTAATGCTTATTAATATGACGGCTTATCACGCAGTGCGCAGTATGTGTGTGTGCTAGTGCTACACTGATAGGACGGGAGATAATTAACTAAAATATATAATGAACAGTAGACAAAAAATCATTGTTTCATTACAAATTCCATAGGTACGCACTCGGGTTAGTTTGATTTGTAATAATAATATGATACAAGACTACAAGAATTCGATATTAATAAAGACAATAATTCGATAAAGAATTCATAGCGTCAGAAAAAGCAGACATTACATAATATTATTGTAAATAGGATTCATTAAAACTGTTTATTTTCATATAAGTAATGGAAATATCCAAAAAAACATATTTTACGATCAGCTATAAAAACATGCTTCAAATACTGTAACACTAAACAATAAAGTTGATTTGCTGGACAGTCATACAATTACCTACATCATGGTTATTTTACATAGCATAATTTATTTTGTTTGTGTGCAAATAAAAGGAATGTGCGATTGTAGAATTTGTCGTTGGTCGTGGTAAGTCGAGTAGGCGTGCGAGCTAGTGGGTGACCTTCGTGGACGGAGGCGAATGGGCCCATCAACAAATACTCTACGTATTTAATAAGCAGCTTTAATTACAACAAGTTTTGCCCCTCTGTCCTGCTTTTGAATTCTCGTTGTTCGTTCATGGTACAAGGGCACTTGTACTCTATAAATGATGCCTGTTGGATTCGATGTTTTGTTTTGTTTTCATTTCAGAGATCTGTTTTGCAGATTGAGTCCATTAATAGACACAATATTAATTTAATATCTGAGCAAATGTGTTAAAGTTGTAGATCGATGTATTGTTAATTGTTAATAACGAAGGCGGAAAATTAATATCAATTGCTGCTTTTAGAGATGTAATACAAAAGGGACATAAGTTCCCGGTCCCAGTCACGGCGGAAGTAATCCGTACATCACAATGTGTCTCGCACATTGTGCGAAAATACCGTCTCCGCTGGACGACGACTCGGCGTCTTCCTTCGCTAATTACTTGTTATTATGTCTCCAGAGCAACAGATGTGCCACATCCGCTCACAGCCTCTCTCTTGTTTCTTTTTTAACACCAATTAACAATCAGAAAATTGATAGTACCTACGTACTAAGACATCCATAATATAACCTGCGTAGAGTTTGAAATTATTTGGTATTTCATCAAAATAGTGTTTTGTTTATAGCACTGCATACATCGTAAATAGTGCACATACTCGTAAATCGAAATTCTGAATCGTTATTATGCCAGAGTAAGAGAGTTACCTACTTAGAATACAAAAGGCGGAGCTTGTGCGCAGCGGTTAAAGAAAATATGCCTGCGTCCATTCGAAGCGAATAGATTATCCGGTAGATAGGGAGCTGGTTTATTAAAAAATAGTGAACATGCGCGCCATTACGGCTGGTTTCACTCTCAGTGAAGGCGCATGCGGGTCATCGCGGTACATGGATGCGCCCGCGCTGCGCCAGGCTCGCGCTGTATTGCGTTTCGGACCGTGGCACCAAACTACAGCCACACACTGCAGTTTTAACGGTCGTACGAAATTGTATAAATTATAAACACAATAAAGCAATCACATTATAAGTATTAGTAGGCACAGTAAGCTTCAGTATTATTATCTCGCTTGGAGGTTATGTGGTAATCCTAACAATTGTTACCGGAAAAAATACATTCAATATTATTATCACAATGCTAATATCAAAGATTTCATCATATTATTATAGACGAGGGATTTGCATATGAACAATGAACTTTAGGTATGGACTTATGGCGTACCTAAAACCTATTAGCAAATCATGTCTAGACTTGCAGACCGTACAAAAAAATCTGAATAACTAATATGGCCCGTAGGAAGAAGTTGCATTTTAATATGTAAATATAAACCTTGGCGAAATTGTCCAAGTTGAATAAACTGTCGTAAAACAAGAGCTTGGAGAAACGTATCTCACGAGTCGAGGCGAGTCAATGTAGATAACTTTTGACCTAACTTTGTACTAGTTTCGGATAAGTTATCAAAGTGCGTCACAGTGCGATAAGAATTTTTGTAGCATACTAATAGAACTGCGTTACGATTATTATACAAAATATTTTTCTTAATTAAGGAAGACTGATAGTGACATACTTGAGAAAAAATATATATGTTTCAAGTCAGATTCGTTATCGCGGTTGTTTCCACGGATATCAGACGCAGAGCACCGAAGCATGGCTTTCACGTCATGCCATAGACCACCCCACTTGTTACGGTGTTGCTTCCTCGCCATAAATGTGCGAGGGCTCAAACTGACATTATAAAATACTTTCATATGTGTTAAGTAGAATGACAACTAGATAAAAACGAACGACGTCCTGATCCATTGGCATCGGCAGTACCCAAGTCTGAAAATGTTAGCTTATTTATGTTTTTACCTTTGAAACGGTTCAACGGGTTTCATGATAAAATAACGCAGACGATACAACGGTTATGAAGACGGTAGAAAGCGCGTGAACACTTCACATAAACACTTGTGTATTTCACGGGCCCTTGATCGCGTACCATAGATGGTTACGAACACTGCGGCCTGTAGACCATCCGTGCGCATCGGAGCGTAGAACTGCGATTTGATAATACGCGCAGTAACTGGTTGTGAGTTACACGCCAAATGCTATTAGGGTAGCCTCCACTGGTTACTCGTACCTGCATGCTTTTATAATAAGCTTAATGTGGAATAATCTTAAACGAAACTGTATTTAATTAATTATGTTTTATTTTATTAATTTTTTAAATCGTATGTACACGTAATTTGATTAATTACGATAAGAAACGAGGACAAAAAAGGCCCGAAACTTTTGCGACTCAATTGCGATTTGCTGATAGTTGTGATGTTACAAAGCATAACGATTGATGCTAATTGGTAAATGTCACGTATCGTTCCTTTACGATGTATCGAAATGTCTATAATCGTAGCCTCGCTTGTTCCCGTACTAAAACAACGTTTCATGTCATCTTTTCTCTCTTTGTTCCGTGACTTACGTCCGGAGGTATATGAAATCTGTCTTCAGATTTTAAATTTTAAAATCGAACAAAGGCGATCTTGAAGAGTTTACCTTAATGGTAGCTAGTGGCACACGGGTCAAGTCAAATCGGCACGATGGACTGTCGCCCGGTAGGTGTGACACGGGTTACGTAAAGGCGGTGCGACACTGACCTACAGGTGCCGGTCGCGCGCGCCACTTTCCTTTCATTATTGACACACTATCTATAAACGGATGGCTATCACAAGCACGTGGCCGCTGATCCGATTGACTCTTGAGCGTGACGATTGCTTAATATAAGTGTTATACAAAAGATGTTGTGTTCCACTTTGGTTACTTCACGTTCCTTTTTCTACTATTTCTTGTACATATAATCCTAATTACTCTCAAACTGCACTCACAAATAACTTTCAATTATCTCAAATCTGCTAATATGTTACGTATAGGTGTAACATGGATGAATGTAAACAACAGTAAATACGCTACGAAATATGATACGGTAAATTTACGTTACTAAAGACGTGGCTTATCAGAAATAATGGTCTATTATAAATGTTGTTCCAAGTGGCAATAGCAAACAACTTGATAAATGCAACGTTATTGCGCCCAATTAATTGACGGCTATCTCAACAATGAGATATAAATAATAACAACGAGTTGCTTGCTCTTCGTCGCCAACAAACATCAAAGTCAAAATACTTTATCGTAAGTAGTAGCTCCTTCGATATATATGTACATGTACATGTATGTAATGCTATAACTTACGATAAATTTGTCCGTGATAGATTTGTTTACTTTATTATGAGTGGTTTATCTGTTTGTTAGCTAATAGTCCCACAATATAACAATACAGTGCCGATTTAATAGAACATGGCATGTATGACTGTCTCGAAAAATTTAAATCTAGCTAATGTTTTTGTTTTCTTGTTTGAATCTCCCAACTCATTTTTCACCAACTTCGAGACGTCTGATTGAAATTGAAATACTTACATTACTATGATATATAAAATATCACAAATAGTTGGTAGCTAGTTGGTAGAGTTATATCAAAAGTAATAGAACAAAGCAAACCACGCTTTTGACAATTAAGTAAATTATTCTGTTAAACTATTTATAATCAATTTCTAATCTTAAGTTCTGATTACTCTAAGTCTAAAGCTAGTTTTTAGTTTTTTAGCCGAATGGGAAAGTCGCTATCGATTCGTCTGTATTTTCTTTTTACCCAATAATTTCTAACATTTTGGCTTATAGTCGGTTTTAATTTTGTTCTAAAATAATTTTTAATCAGCAATAATTTATTCTTGACCTAGATTTAAGGTTACTTCGAAGGCAGGGACGTAGCGATGTTCGACTAGAAGAACCAGGATACATAATTATGCATTAGTTTCAATACAATGTATTGGGTCAGGATGACACATACGGCGTAAGGTCACCCATTCACCGATCAATTGTGCAACGGCATTATGTTTAAATTTCGAATAGGGGTGACTCCCTGTTGACACCTGACCGATTAAGAAGGGCACACTTGTATAAATTACCCACTTACATAACTGCGAACGTTATTAGGGGCACTTTTATCGTTATTTATCGTTGAATACCATCAGACGGTGTCCGGTATAAAATTTTGTAGATTTTTTTTATAGAATGTTTAATTCTCTATTGAACATAAAAT
>DWQL01000652.1:0-14037 GCA_018231265.1 Noctuana haematospila | reverse complement strand
TAATAGAAAAATAAAAATAGAGTATATTTTTTTTTGATAAATCTTGGGATTAATGTTTAATAACTGGGTACTTGCCTTCCCACTAAATTGAACCTAAAAGATGATCATAAACATAACTATGTTCTATGAAACAGATCGAGAACCAGTATGACAATCTGCTGGGGCTGGCGCGCGAGCGGCAGAATAAGCTCAACGAGACCGTGAAGGCGTACGTGCTGGTCCGCGAGGCCGCCGAACTAGCCACGTGGATCAAGGACAAGGTAATCTATAAGCTGCTCAGAGCATTTTGACGCCTAAGACAAAAAATATTTATTTTAAATGCCAAAAAAATCAAAGTAATAGTATGATGAATTTGATAAAAATGTAGATTTGAGGAAATTTACAAAAGACTACATATTTGATATACATTCGCAGGAGATGCACGCCCAAGTACAGGATGTTGGCGAGGACCTGGAACAAGTGGAGGTGATGCAGAAGAAGTTCGACGACTTCCAGAACGACCTGCGCGCCAACGAGGTGCGCCTCGCCGAGATGAACGAGATCGCCGTGCAGCTGATGACCGTCGGCCAGACCGAGGCCGCGCTCAAGATCAAGACGCAGATGCAGGTGCGTGATGTATTGATGAGCAACTTGTTTCACCACCGTATCATTTGTATTTGTAAGAAAACAATCAAAACATGTGACTATATAATATTTATGATTAGTTTTAGGATTTTTTCAACATTTCAAAATTTATGTTCTTAAGGTTATGAAGCCTCCATATAACTAAGTCTGGGAAGTGATTGCTCCTTTGATTTACCTTTTTTTATTTATAGATGTTCTTTAAATGGCAATGTGCTTCGAGACTTTGTTTAAAAAAACATTAACAATCACTTTCAATACTGACATTAGTAATATATAATTTGGACGAGCGGGTGAAAGTAAGGTTGGTACTAACAGTAATGTGGTGTGCTATGGTGTGTCCAGGAGCTGAACTCGAAGTGGACGTCGCTGCAGCAGCTGACGTCGGAGCGCGCGGCGCAGCTGGGCTCGGCGCACGAGGTGCAGCGCTTCCACCGCGACGTGGACGAGACCAAGGACTGGATCGCCGAGAAGGAGGCCGCGCTCGCCACCACCGACCTCGGCCGCGACCTGCGCTCCGTGCAGACGCTGCAACGTTAGTGCACTACGCACTACCTACACATTACAGCCACTACACACTCATCTATGCAATCTTTTCATACTATTGCAATCTCACTTAATAATGAGTGAGATACAATTTAGGCTTACACACACAAAGGCAATTACACAAACAAACTGAATCTCATCTGTATTGGCTTGACATTACAGCTAAAGATAAATGTTGCTGCAATCCTTTTTAGAGCCTAACACAAACAAGTTATATACAACGTAATCACAAAGTACTATGTTGAATTTTACAGAAGTTTCTGTTGACACAGGTAAACACGAGGGCCTGGAGCGCGACCTGGCCGCTCTGGGCGACAAGATCCGTCAGCTGGACGACACGGCCAACCGGCTAATGTCGACGCACGGCGACTCGGCCGACGCCACCTACAGCAAGCAGCGCGAGATCAACGAGGCGTGGCAGCAGCTGCAGGCGCGCGCCAACGCGCGCAAGGAGAAGCTGCTCGACTCCTATGATCTGCAGAGGTGCGTACGCGCACACTCACCTCCACGCGCACGGAGTAGTACGCCACAAGCCCTTCGTTCTAGTGTTTCTGCAGTTTGTGCCTCGCGCCATCTTTACCCGCCTTAATGATAAAGTATTTCAATATCTTGTTTAGATTCTTGTCGGACTACCGCGACTTGATGGCCTGGATCAACTCCATGATGGCGCTGGTGTCGTCAGAGGAGCTCGCCAACGATGTAACTGGTGCTGAGGCACTTCTCGAAAGACACCAGGTAATATTATTTTAAATCGATTATATAATTAGTTCTAGATACTATGCTGTATAAAATATATGTACATACAAAATTATATCTCGGCTTTTTACCTACGGTTTTTTTTTTTGTAAATTATTTAATGTAATCTTTAAATTAAAATTTAATAAAATCAATAAACTTTATTTGATTACAATTTTATAGTAACAATAAAATCAAAGCGATCAACCAAAGAATAAAACTAATTTGAACGTCGATCGAGCTGAAGGCAGTTGTTTAATATGCTTGTTGTCTGCTTGTTATATTGTAAAGTATGCAAGTGTAAGTAAGTAACGCGGCGTGTATTTCTAGAGCCAGCGGCTGGAGATAGACGCGCGGTACGGCATTATGCCGCAGGTCAGATGCACGCACGTGTGCTCCCACTACCACCGTTGTTTATGAGTGACGCTAAGACAACTAAACGTATTGACGATATTTTCTATAATGGATATTCTATAACTGGTCGCAGTAACAAAGTAACTAAATCTCAAAGGAATATCAGTCGCGTTTGGTTATCTCGGCGTGGCACAACAAATTATATTTTTTTAAAAACGTAACCTCTACTATAGTAACAACTAAATATTTCCACTGTAGTATTCGCTACACTTTATGTCGTCGTTGGTTAATACGATCTCTTCGAAGATAAACAAATTAACTGAGACAACTGTTAGATATTAATATTGGAAAGTATTGTTTTAGTCAACATAATGATTGTGTAACTTAAAAGTAACCTTAATAATGGAAGTGCTGCAGGTCTTCTGCATAACAAAATTAACTCTTTATTAATTCATAAATTAAAACTTTTATCTTATTTTTGAAGTGAAGTTTTTCTTCTATATATTGTTTCGAGATTATTTATTGTAAGTTTTGCTGCATTTAATAAAATATTTTTTTTAAATTTCTAGTAGTTTTTGAAAGATTGTTTTCTCAATGTATCGCGGCACATAAGATTACAGTCAAATTCAGCAGAGTATTTATCTGATGTGTGATTATTTTAAGTGTTTCTTTAAATTGACAATTCCTTCCTCTTGGGTTTTTAATTTTTGTGTTTAATTTTGAGCAAATATTTTTTTTTTATCTCACCTTCGCAATAATTTTATATTCTTGTGTGTTTTCCTAATAATATTTCAGTTTTGGTTCTGGACTTTAAATTTAAAATAGAATAAAGAACGTCACGCTTAGCAGTAACAAACAAGTGGGCTTCTATTTTGATGGAAGATTCGAGTATTACTATAACTACACTGTAATTTGTCTGTATTTGTAACTGTTATGATCTACCAAACATTAGTCATTTTAAGCTTCGTATAAATATTATCGTACCTTAAATCTGCTAATACCTGGGCAATAGAATATATTAAAGGTCCTTCATTATCAGTACTCGTGTCAGCTTAAAACACGTTGATCAAAAATGAATATTCGTATTGGATTTTTGTAACTTGTAGATAACAAGCTCCTTAGTCTTATAAAATACAAAGTAAAATTGTTTAGGCGATGTGATTGTGTGTAGGAACACCGCACGGAGATGGACGCGCGCGCGGGTACGTTCCAGGCGCTGGAGCTGTTCGGCCAGCAGCTGTTGCAAGGCGGCCACTACGCCAGCCTCGACATCCAGGAGAAGCTCAGCGCCATGGCCGACGCGCGCCAGGAGCTCGAGAGGTAACGGATCTATTGCCAATTTCAGAGATAAGAGAGTGGATTTACAATATCAAATAGCTTGAATTTATGAAAGGTCAAATGGCACTTCTTTTCAAGCTGTATGTTTAAGAGCAGCCAATGAAGGAAGTTCTGTATTGCAGAGCGTGGGTAGCGCGGCGCATGAAGCTGGACCAGAACCTAGAGCTGCAGCTGTTCTACCGCGACTGCGAGCAGGCGGAGGGCTGGATGGCGGCGCGCGAGGCCTTCCTGGCGCCCGCCGACGCGGCCGACGCCACCGACGCGGCTCCCGACCACGCCGCCGCCTCCGACAACGTCGAGCAGCTCATCAAGAAGCACGAGGACTTTGATAAGGCCATTAACGCACATGTATGTATATCATGTCTATTCACTTACTATTTATTGTACTATTTTTCTTTGACAAATAACCTATGAGACTATATATTAATTGCCCTATGATTCAATTTGGTACCACTATTCTCTTTGTATGGTAATGAACTTTTTTGAATAATTCTACTCCAAATACTTGTTGTTTCAAGAAGAAAATTTGAATTTTTATTTTTATCCATGACTGTCAATGGACCAAAAGGCCGATCATAGGACCAGAGCCTATAGTTGTCATCTCTAAAACTGCCACCTACACTGTGCTGTGGTTTCTGTCCCCTTTATGTAACTAACGATGATATGTCCACGTACACAGGAGGAGAAGATCGCGCAGCTGCAGACGCTGGCGGACCAGCTGATCGCGTCGGAGCACTACGCCGCCACCCCCATCGACCGCAAGCGCAAGCAGGTGCTCGACCGCTGGCGGCATCTCAAGGAGGCGCTCATCGAGAAGCGGTCCAGGTACACATACACACATACAACCTGCCTCTACAATTTGTTAAACAAGTAGACTAAAGAAGCAGATAGCATTGCCGCCTATAAGTAAACTGTGCACGAGTGATCATTATGTGAAAAAAACATAATGTTCTGGGACTTTCCAATTTAGTTTCAATTACTCTGTCGTGGGGAATATATTTATCAATCTGTCATTTAATGACTTTCTTGTCGTAATTTGAAACGCGCTGATTTGTTTTTAATCTCTTATGTGTATATTATATTACAAATTAATATGACCACAACTAATAAATTAAACGTTACCAATTTGCTCATCATTGATCGATTAATAAATAAATTATTGATGATATTGAATTTAACAACAAATAAAGTAAAATCCAATTTTTAAATAGTTTTCTCAGTAAATTAAAAATAAATCAAAATACACAGTTATATGTGAAATGTGTCTTTGTGTCCGGCCAGGCTCGGCGACGAGCAGACGCTCCAGCAGTTCTCGCGTGACGCTGACGAAATGGAAAACTGGATCGCGGAGAAATTGCAACTCGCCACGGAAGAGAGCTACAAAGTACGTAACATATTATTATTTGACTCGTCATTACATTCGTACGAATAGTAATTCTTGATAATAAAATATTATAAATAATCATTTAGTATTTTTATAGTATTTTTATTAAACTATTATTTTACTTACTGTTTCAAGAACTTATTAATCCAATGAAATAATGAATGAGTTATATTTACATCTATAACAGGATATAACCTGTACAATATCTTTTTACTTTAGTCCTTGCTCTTACACAACGTACGGGATACAAATCACAGATAATATGTAACAGAATGTAACAATATTAATAATATAAGATTGTTTCGTGCAGGACCCCGCGAACATCCAATCGAAGCACCAGAAGCACCAGGCCTTCGAGGCGGAGCTGGCGGCAAACGCGGAGCGCATCCAGTCCGTGCTGGCCATGGGCGGGAACCTCGTGCAGCGCGCGCAGTGCAGCGGCAGCGAGGACGCCGTGCAGGTACACTCTAACACACACACTCTCTTACACAATTATGGTCCAATGACTTTACACATGACATGGAAACTCACATTTTATGTACTTTGTTCCAATACACTTCATAGCCAAGAAGTATAACTCCCGTACATTTTACGCATCCATCTACTGTCTAAGAAAAAACAACATGGCTATATTACATCAGACCTCCAGCTGTATTTCAACTTGTTTGTGCATATCTGATTCCCAGTTACCACCAATATCAACAGTTCCGAATGTTTTTTTTAACTCATCACGCCTACTCTTGTTTACCTTTTTAACCTAAGTGTATCTATTAAAATCTAATTATCTAAGTCACATTACTGTAACACAGGCACGTCTAGCTTCGATCGCAGATCAATGGGAGTTCCTGACTCAGAAGACAACCGAGAAGTCTCTCAAGCTGAAGGAAGCCAACAAGCAGCGCACATACATCGCGGCCGTCAAGGACCTCGACTTCTGGCTCGGCGAGGTAACCGTCATTCAACATACTAAGACTATTTATTATGTTTTCTATTTCAATAGACTTCGCTGTGAAAACTGTTTTCGAACTCAGTTATTTTTTGTTGTGTAAGCTTAAATGTTTCTTTATTTATTTTATAAATTTAAAACTGATTGGCTTTCGTAACAAGAATATTATTTGATGAATAACAAGTTTAATTTTCTTATTTGCAGGTTGAAAGTTTGCTGACATCCGAAGATTCCGGCAAAGATCTGGCCTCAGTTCAAAACCTAATGAAGAAACATCAACTGGTTGAAGCAGACATTCAAGCTCACGAGGATAGAATCAATGGTACATAATTTTTTTTTGTTACTAAATCTTTTTGTGTCTATTAGCAGCCGCTCACCATCCCACCGTAACTGATTTACGATTAAGTCAAAGTTTAACGTTTAATATATATTGTACATTTGCCAGATGAATTAAATTAGTTACAGAAGAGATATGCCTTAACATATTCATCACAATATACACACTTGATTGGTTTCAGTTTTTATTCTCAATGTCCTTGTGATAAAAAATAAAGCCTTGTTGACAAAATTAAATGATTAGAATCGCAAGCCTTATTCATACTAAATCTTGCACTATTCATATATGATTGTGACTGTAGACATGAACGCGCAAGCGGATGCGCTGGTGTCGTCGGGGCAGTTCGACAGCGCGGGCATCGGGTCGCGGCGCGCCGCCATCAACGAGCGCTTCGAGCGCGTGCGCTCGCTCGCCGCGCACCGCCGCGCGCGCCTGCACGAGGCCAACACGCTGCACCAGTTCTTCCGTGACATCGCCGACGAGGAGTCCTGGATCAAGTACGTCCACCCGCCCATGCAAACGCGCTTTCTTACTGTCAATATTATTATGTATTCTTATTTAGATGTATTATGTTTTATCTTATCTTATTATAATATAAAAATTGTTTAAACAACCAACCTTCCTTAATCTCATAAAATCGTATTTAATCCAAATGTAACCATTAACAGGGAAAAGAAGCTACTTGTGGCGTCGGACGATTACGGCCGCGATCTGACCGGAGTCCAGAACCTTCTAAAGAAGCACAAACGTCTCGAAGCAGAACTGGCGAGCCACGAGCCCGCTATTCAAGCCGTACAGGAGGCCGGCGAGAAGCTTATGGACGTGTCCAACTTGGGCGTGCCGGAGATCGAGCAGAGGCTGAAGGCCTTGGGGCTGGCGTGGTCCGAGCTGCAGGCGCTGGCCGAAGAGCGCGGCGCCAAGCTGCAGCAGTCGCTCGCTTACCAGCAGTTCCTCGCCAAGGTGGATGAGGAGGAGGCTTGGATAAGGTACATTTAATGTATTATCTATAAATCAGTTTTACTAACTGTCATTTTTGTACATGTGATGTGATGATGTGTTGTGTTGTGCAGCGAAAAGCAGCAGCTGGTGGTAGTGGGCGAGGTGGGCGACAGCATGGCGGCCGTGCAGGGGCTGCTGAAGAAGCACGAGGCGCTGGAGGCGGAGCTGGCGGCGCGCGGCGACCGCGTGCGCGACCTCACCGCCGACGGCGAGCGCCTGCTGGCCGACGGCAACCTGCACGCCGACGCGCTCTCGCACCGGCTGCACGCGCTGCAGGTACACGTTGCATACATACATACATACTGTATGAGCTGCCTATTTAACCCAAGAGGCAGCTGGCTTCTCGCAACCAGCAGCCAAAATATATCACGGGACTCAATGAAACAGTCGAAGTATGCAACTATTTCATTTAGTAGCACTGGTATTACGTAAAAGTGTATAATATGAGAGGTATAATTATTAAAGTGGTCTCATTTTTATCCCTCAGTCGAAACTGGAGAAACTGACTAGCCTAGCCGCTCGTCGCAAGGCGGCTCTGGTGGACAACTCAGCGTACCTTCAGTTGCTTTGGAAGGCCGACGTGGTGGAGTCGTGGATCGCCGACAAGGAGAATCACGTACGCTCTGACGAGTTCGGCCGCGACCTCTCCACCGTGCAGACGCTGCTCACCAAGCAGGATACTTTCGATGCCGGTGAGTTTGATGGCCAATGTTTGTTAAATTTAAAGCACATAAATGCAAAAATGTTGTTCTATGGAAGATACATAAATCATTAAATGAGTGATTTTGTTTTTCCACATAGAATAGATTTTCTAAAAATTACTCTTTGATGTTATTGAGTATAAGGTTTATTATTTGATTGTTTCACGTTACGACTACCGTATACATATCACTGAATTAGCTGACTAGACTGTTGAACTTCCTTATTCTATAAAAAACACGTACCCAGGAGTTTGACAGCAGCAAGTTCACAACGTTATATACTATATTATTGCGTGTGATCTGATCGCTTCTGAGCGTTGGCGGTGTTTGTATGGGCAGGTCTGGCGGCATTCGAGCACGAGGGCATCCAGAACATCACGGCGCTGCGTGAGCAACTGGTGGGCGCGGGCCACGAGCAGGCCAGCGCTATCGCCAAGCGGCACGAGGACGTGCTGGCGCGCTGGCAGCGCCTGCTGGCCGCCTCCGCCGCGCGCAAGCAGCGCCTGCTGCAGCTGCAGGACCAGTTCCGCCAGATCGAGGAGCTCTACCTCACCTTCGCCAAGAAGGTACCTCCATCACTATCACACTACACCACACACAGTCACGTGAGATATACTACACGACGATAGTTTAAGTAACTTAATAGTAATTTATTACTATAGCGTACTATATCCATCTATAAAGTTTGATACATAAATTCCTAATTCCTAATCATTACTAATTAACTTCATAAACCTATTAATTTTCTAAATTGCATATAAAAAAAAAACAATTATCCAATTTTTACTTGTACCAGGCGTCTGCATTCAACTCTTGGTTCGAAAATGCCGAGGAAGACCTCACCGATCCTGTCCGTTGCAACTCCATCGAGGAAATCAGAGCGCTTCGCGATGCGCATGCACAATTCCAGGTATCATACAATTTTGTTAAGAATTTTTACGTAAATTATGACCAACTGCCATTTGAATTTTCATCGTTATGCATTTACATTATTTTTTAATACCATAAATAACTTGTATCGTAGAGTTGTATGTTAAAATGAGTAAACTTCAAAGGACTGAACCATGAAGCATCCATTTGATACAGTATTCAGTAGTATTCAGTAGTAGTCAAGGTACATAGAACTGCGGACAAAATTTTCAAGATGTAATTGTGTTGTAGGCGTCGCTGTCATCCGCTCAAAGCGACTTCGAAGCGCTCGCAGCGCTGGACGAGCAGATCAAGTCGTTCAACGTTGGCGCCAACCCCTACACCTGGTTCACCATGGAGGCTCTCGAGGAGACCTGGCGTAATCTGCGCAAGATCATCGGTAAGGCTTCCATACATCTTATGTCATGTGATTCGTTTACAGATAGAATGATATTACAGATAGAATTTGTAAATATAGTTCTGCAAAAAGATCATTATTTCTCATCCATTAGTTCATAGGGCCAAATTATATTAGTTATATCAATATGTTTGGTTGTATACAGCGGAGCGTGACGTTGAGCTTACCAAGGAGGCGCAGCGACAGGAAGAAAACGACAAGCTGCGCAAGGAATTCGCTAAACACGCTAACGCCTTCCACCAATGGCTTACCGAGACGCGGTATGTAGCTTGTACTATTATCTGACAAACTAATGAAAATACTATTCGCACTATCAAGTTGTCCTACAGATTCACATTGTTGCGTGCGAAATATCGTTGCTATCTCTGCAAACGCACTCGCCAAAAGCTAATCCCATTTCATTATGACAGCAGACGTTCATAAACTAGTGCATATTTTCGCAGAACAACAGCCTTACTTTTCGAAGGCTGTGGTCGTCACACCTCAAGACGTTACATTAGATCACAATAAATGTATTTCATAGTGCAACGTTTAAAGGTAAAAAAGTTTTGAGACCGACAATAATTATTGTGATAGCAACAGAGGCACTTGTTGACAGTTATATAAACCTTGATTGGATGGATATCAAAATTGGATGGAAATTGGTATTTTATTATTAATAATGGCGATATTTATATATGGTTGTTTTTATATGTTACCAAATTGATGAACGTGTGTGACATTGATGCGCAGGTACCGGCTGCTAGGCTGGGACGGGTAAAGTATTCGAATGCCGCGTGTGGTCTCCTACTAAACAATTCAAAGATTTGCTTCACAGGCTTGGCAATAACGGTTTTATATTTTTAAAACTTCTTTAAAATCCGTATTACAACTAATCGCCATAATTTTGAAAGCCACGACAAAGTCTCTCTTAAAACATAAATTTTTTGCGTGAGTTCGAAGAATGCACAACGTTGTCAATAATGAAAATAAGGTGTTCGGTGACAGGTTTTGTAGAAGATATTTAAATCATAAATTAACAGCATTGCTCAAGAAACATTATTATTAATTTTTCTATAGTGTTTAATCTCATTTTACGACATTAAATCACGCTTGAAAGTATTTAATAATGAGTGAGATGAAATTATTAACTATTTGCTTGAGATTATTCAAATCATGTCCAGTGTTACCATTGTACATAATTATAATTCAAATAAAATTGTTAAAAACCTTGTTGCCAAACCTCCGATCTGAACGCACTATGTACTCGTACGTCGATGTTGCCACAAACCAGATTGGCTTCCCGTATCTCTCAGTGGTTTCGTTATTCATTACTATTTTTATAATCTGTGTGTTTTGAATTGTTGTTTAGTTTTAATATTACTAATTTCAAGTATGCTTACTTCATTTTAATGTAACTTCCATTATTACACGACATGTTGACTTTTGGTATTTACATAAATATTTTATATTAATTAATCCATTTTCATTGTTGTATAATGAATATTTTTCATATTTATTGTATTTCATCATAATATATAACCTCATTCGTCATAATATACCCGTTGTAAATATCGATGTTAAAAGTTAAGGAGTCTAACTGCTGAACTTTGGTCGTTCAGTACCATCCCAGTAGGACTGTAGTCCTAATTACTATCATTTTTTTATTATTATTACTATCAGTTTATCATCATCGCAAGTATCCTACTAACATAAATGTAAAAGTTTTGTTTTGTTGTCAATTATTCAACTACGCGAACACGGTTAATGTGGACTTTCATGAAATTAGCCAAACACGTAGCTTATAAATATGGATTAATAATAAAAAAGATACTTTTGATTTTATTCAAGTAGACGAAGCCAAGTGCAGAAGTTACCTATTTAAATCGTAACGATAATGTAATAGAAAAAAAATATTTCATAATTGGCATCAAGTTACTGATCATTCTTACATGTAATTTCGTAGCAGCCCTAGTAAAGCAAAATTATATTAAAATCCATAAGTGAGTAATGTGAAGGATGTTTCTATGTTTGTATGTACAGCACGTCAATGATGGAGGGCACGGGGTCGCTGGAGCAGCAGCTGGCGGCGCTGCGCCAGCGCGCGGGCGAGGTGCGCGCGCGCCGCGCCGACCTGCGCCGCCTCGAGGAGCTCGGTACGTACAGTACATATACGTGTACACATGTAACAATTACTAAAGCATGAAGTTTAAGGTGGGATACGAAAGAAAATTTTGCATTACTATTAAATATTAAAACAACTATTTTTATTTATCAGGAGCGGCACTGGAGGAGCACCTCATCTTAGACAACAGATACACAGAGCACAGCACTGTGGGCCTGGCGCAGCAGTGGGACCAACTGGACCAGCTTTCCATGCGTATGCAGCACAATCTCGAACAGCAGATCCAGGCTAGAAACCACTCTGGTTAGTAAAACTATAATGAAGAATTATACTTCACTTGGAAGTGTGTTGAGAAATGTTTCCTACAAGGTTACTGAAACAACGCCAGCAACTTTTGTGTATAAATTACAAAGAGGCCAACCAGCTTTAAATATGAGCCGATGAGTATACAAGAGAAGTATTTAATTAATTACATAATGTATATTTATTATTTTTATTTTTTTTTATTTTTTTACATATTGTCATGCATCGTGTTCGCATTGTTCCAGGCGTTAGCGAGGACGCGCTGAAGGAGTTCTCGATGATGTTCAAGCACTTCGACAAGGACCGCTCGGGGCGCCTCAACCACCACGAGTTCAAGTCGTGCCTGCGCGCGCTCGGCTACGACCTGCCCATGGTGGAGGAGGGCCAGCCTGACCCGGAGTTCGAGGCTATACTCAGTCAGTATACACTTCACTACCTAATGTGTCCTTACAAAATTACAAAGTATGCATCTCTGTACTGCGTTATGAGCATTTGTTATGAGAGATTGTATTATTAATCTGTGTAATTCTAGCTTTTTTTCTGTTTTTATACTATAACTATGGAATCTGTCATATTAATACAAAGTTACATTTTTTATATAACAGTGCAACGCATCCTTTTTTAGGTTATGAAAAAATATATTCTTTTGAATAATTGAGATACAATTTGATACTCACAAAGAAGCAGTAATATAAAACCTAAGATTCAATACAATAAAATGTACTGATAAATAATATGTTATCGTTGTGCAGACGTGGTAGATCCGAACCGCGACGGGCAGGTGTCGCTGCAGGAGTACATGGCGTTCATGATCAGCAAGGAGACGGAGAACGTGCACTCGTCCGAGGAGATCGAGAACGCCTTCCGCGCCATCACCGCGCACCAGGACCGCGCCTACGTCACCAAGGATGAACTTTATGCCGTCAGTGTTTATTTATTCTCTTTGTGGTTTAATGTATTATTATTGTAGAAATTACTAATCACAATGCTAAATATAAAAATATGCTAACTTTATCTGTTGAAAAACATTTTGGACTTACGAGTAAATTAGTTGAAAAAAGATTCAATTGTTATTTCGTCCTTCAAACTTTTATGAGAAAAATAAATGGTACTGTTACAGTAATATGTTGTAGTGTTAATGAAAGAGTTCAATAAATAAGAGAATGTCCAAGTTTTTAACATCATTTGTATGCAGTACTGCATCCAGTAGTCAAATTGTCTCCTCTTTTTTACTTTAGGCCCATTTCATTTATGGAGCTGAATGTTTACAGAATCTCACCAAGGAGATGGCGGACTACTGCGTGGCGCGCATGAAGCCCTACGTGGAGCCGAAGACGGAGCGGCCCATCCCCAACGCGCTCGACTACATCGACTTCACGCGCACGCTCTTCCAGAACTAACGCGTCTCACGACCGCGCCCCGGACAGCGCCCGCGCAGTACTGCCTACTATTCTATATTTATTAAACTAACGAACATACATCTCGTTCTTTGATTTTACAAAAAAAACACCTCTAATAAATAAAGTGAAGGCCAACGTACTGCGCGGTGCCATCCGTGCGAGAACTTGTATTCTTAGCTTACACTCGAGAGTCTTTGACTTCTGTCCTATTCCAAATCTTCAGACTGAATGCTTGATAAATTAGCAGCACCTTTGCATATTTAAATTTTATAGATGTAGGTGGTTTGATTGCTAGGTTAATGTCGGTTAGTTCGATTGAGCGCTGAAGCCTTTCCATAAGAAAGCGAAGCGCAGTCCGAACACCGAATTTGAAAGCTGTATGTTTACTTGTGTAATGTTTACGAGTGCGTAAATAAGTACAGTGCAATGGGTATGATTCATTTTCTCTGATTTAGCAGAGGAATACGAAGCTCCCGAGATATATAGCTTATGAGAGAAAGTCTCATGTTCAAGAATATTGCATTTCTTTTCCAATAGTTGTGCTTGCTAGATTATACTTCTTATTGTAAGCTAAGATAATCATTGTTTATTATTCAAATTAATCGCCTTGCTAACATTCTATTTATTTTTTGTATTCAGATTACATATTTTAATTCCAATAAATATTTATTCTAAATTTGAGTATTTATTATATGAAAAATTACACATTTTTTTTTACTGTAGAAATTCTTGCCCATAGTAAGCTAGCAAGGGCCTAAAGTAAAAACATATTTTGAATCCATTTGATGTAGTTTTAATAAGATTTTCTCAAGGATAAACTCATAATTAAATTAAAATGCATACTTAATTTTAAATATTATTTTATTATCTTACAACCATAAATTACACTTTTTACAACACTCATTTTTCATTAAATATTTATTATACATTAAAGCGATTGAG
>DWQL01000651.1:0-14039 GCA_018231265.1 Noctuana haematospila | reverse complement strand
GGTGTGGTTTACATGTGTTACGCTTTCAAAATAATCTGTTAGCCTTTTATCGTCTTCAACACTATCATGTACTACGTACTGCCTTATTGTTTCTACAAAAGGTCCTTTCTCGAAATATTTAGGGTAAATTAAATTTGCTGTACGCTTTTAATTGCTTGATCTTTAAATACACATTTTTGTTTCAGATGTCCCCATTGTAGACCTAAAGATGGGTTCTAATCTCAATCCCGACGAAATAAAGGAAGGAGACGACGTTTACTTTGAGTGCACTGTAAAAGCCAATCCGAAGACTCATCGGCTTGTCTGGTTTCATGACGTAAGACCCCCTTTAAATACCGCCAAGAACAATACTAACAGACTTAACAAATGGAGATGACAAATTTTAACCAATATTATGTAGTCGAGTTACCATAAATCTCCCTTCTTTTCCATAAATAGAATTACTGAGAGCTTATAGCACTTAATGAAATATTAATCAAATTATTGAGAAAAGAAACGAAGGCTCGTGAATAGCTTTTATTCTTTTATCATTAACTTCAAAGGTAATATATAAATACTTCACAGGCTATATACGTAGATTGAGGGAGACTTTGATTGAACCGTAATCTTATCTGAAATTGAAAATAGACATGTGCTGGACACTTTAAACATGAGGCAATCACCTTAATCCTTGTATTAGCAACGCATCCATATAAGATCTCAGGAAGGGTTGCGGTATTGTCTGAGGTTGGATATCTGTGGGTAACAGAGACCACTTAGAGCAAAGTTATCTAAATGCCATACTTAACCGAATGGAAGGTATTTTGTAGAACATATTCCATGGTGAAAGGATCTCCCGTACGTCTAGCAATTTGAGTGAAAAGTAGAAATTAGTTGATAAAAAAATCTTTGCAAGAATATCACTTTGCTTACCAGAACTCCGAGATCTTTCATAACGAAGCAGCTGGAGTGATACTGAGCGCACAAAGCCTGGTCCTGCAAAGTGTGACGCGAGCTGCCGCTGGAGACTATACTTGCATGGCGGCCAACAGCGAAGGCAAGGGTACCAGCAACCCAGTATCCTTGCTGGTTCGATGTAAGTACTTCTTTCAATGCTCATATCCATAAGTTAAATTCACCTGCTCAATCAGTTCTGTTGACAATTGAGTTTGTAGGTACAGTAGTAAATAGGAGTATTTATATTGCTAGTAATTGTCACTGAATTTGCTAGAGAAACTAGGAACACATCTATAGTAACTACCTGAGTTCCCAAAAGAGGGGTAGCATTTCACGCGACTGCCCAAACAACGTCTCCAGCTGAGTTTGTAATTAGTGCTCCACTTAGACTAAGACTAATTAATGCTTTCGTCCTTCTTCCGTATGCTTAGTACTGGCGTTGTGCTCGTTTGTTCCCTTAATTAGACCGTGGAGAATCGTTGTTATTATATTTGCTAGTGAATTAAATTAAGCTCACCTCATGATATAGAATGACTTCCATTTTAACTGTAATATTATTATTAATTTATATAGCTATACTTACAAATCACATTCATCACACGACGACCTATGTAGTGTTGTGGTTATCACAATGTTTCTTCGTTAGATTTCTGATGCGATGAAATGTTTCTATAAACTATCTTTGTATGTATCCATTGCAGCCACGGGACAGGGAACCCTAGTAGTATTGGCACTCGTTGTGAAGCACTATTAAGTTTTACATTATACTATTATGATATTGGAACCTGGAGGATATTTCTCATCTTATCCTTTTCAATAACATTATTACAGTTATTGCTCATATTATACCTATTAACGATAGGTACCTACATACATTTACATTCTGTTACAGTCACAGAAGATGTAACGGTGGTAGTAATGTTATTTACGATGTGTTGAAACAGGCTTTCTTTGTAACAATGAATTGAAAGGACATACCTACCAACAAAGAACAGGTATTACGTATTCCATTACAGGCGGGGAGAAACGGAGTAGTATTTAGAATGAACCGCCTTTGGTCTGGTTCCTTGGGGATTACAATTTCCAGTTAGAGTTAGGGTTAATACCGCTGTTAGATGGAGGTTAGAGGAGATGATATATTTATGTGTGGAGCTACAGAAAAGCTAACTATATTTATTTGTAAAAAAACTGCAAAGTTTGATGATTCTTTATATTATGATAACTTAGTAGCTGTGGTGTGGACTTTGTAGAAGATACCTAATAAGTTTGTTTCAAGCTCAGCTAAAAGCCTTCTAAGCGTGACATAATGATTTTCCATAAATAATAAAAAATGTGTTATGTACTTTTTTAAGCAACGCTGCTAACGGGCTAACTTTAATAATGATTCCTGTAAAAACATAAAATTCTACCAATACATCTGTCTTACGTAGAGATACAAATAACTATCCTTCGCCCATTACTAATTGTGTTACGTCCCTTACGTTTGTTATTTTTCCATTCTGCAGTTCCATTAGTTTCTCGCGTTCTCGAGTCTCTAGGGCTCTGAACTATTGAGTGATAGCACTAAGGTGACCTCGATCTCGAACAGTCCCATGTTTAGTATTGCAAACCTTATCACTATCCACTTTGAGTCCATTTTTGTTTAATTCAGGTAATTCGGTTACATTTTAGTACACTTGATACTGAAATAAAATACTTGCTTAGGAGCAACTTAATCTACAAATCTATTATTTCGAGGGCCGTAAATTCTTTGGAGCTTTATTGGTTTGGGCGATGAGTACATAATCTATTCTTTAAATAACTTTCAAGCGAAACATGTTTTGCCTTTTTCTGGTGGTAAAGGACTATTCTTGTTGCAATTTTACTATTCTGAAAAGAACAATTAATTTAATTAATTATCCAACCGACTACAAAATTATAGCGCACATTCTTAATGCAAATTTGCTAATTTAAGATCTATATAGTTTTCTCATAGATGCCAGTTTCAGAACTAGACCAAACTACGGGTAGCCCGTATGGTCCCATTTAATTTTTCAGCTTTCCAATACCAGCTTTCAAATAACAAAGAATTATCAAAATTCGTTTATCCAGTCAAAAGTTAAGAGGTAACAAACAAAAAAAATGCAGTCGAATTGAGAACCTCCTTTTTTGAAGTCGGTTGAAAATATGAAATTCTGCCTTTAGCCAGACAATAACAAATATGACCTCTAACCAGAACAATCGTATTTATTGAAAATATTTCTCTACATCCCGATTTTATTACCTCAAACGTAAGTCCGGACTGCTTGCGGGAAATCCTGAAAAGTTGACGCCGCAATTTATCGCGAGATCTCAAAACAGGAGAGCTTAGGTTCTCCAGGATGTCGGCGATATTTTAAGAGTGACGACAGTCTTGTTTCGAATGTGGTGATATTTTTGCAGATCCAGGAATTCAGTTTGTCTTGCATTTTATAGAGATGTGTATATTTAGTAGCAGTGCTTCTTCAATTGAAGCAGCCTATTTATCGTCCCACTGCTGGGGTAGTGTCTACTCTCTAAGAAGGATTTAAAGTATAGTGCACCACACTGGGCAGGTTTTGTGTAGAAGTGTTTGCCTTTATTAAAGGCGTTCCATATTTTTTTAATTTATGAAGTTAGTTCAAAAGTCTGTAAAGTATTTTCAATATTTGGTTTTATTTTAATAACAACTGCTGAACCCATAACATACATCAGCGATCGAAAGCTGGATACTATCTCATTACTACTTCACATCGTGTGAAACTGAAAACACTATTTTTCCTCAATAAAGAACCTAAGTTCCTAACAAGATATTCTTATGAAACAAGATCGTAAAGTCGTGCCAGCTTTGAAGGGGTGGAAGTTTGTCGTGACGGGGAAACTATTCACCACCAAGATTGATGTCGACGAACTTCGTCGTGAATTCGAGTGTTCTTTCGTAGATAATTACGGCGAGACCGCGTTTAATGAGGAAATTAATGGGTTTAACGATAACAGTTCGTGTTCTAAGTGTTGGTTTGTAGATGTTCTGTAACGATATATTCATGTTTGATGGTATTTCTATTTTGAAATAGCACTGAAGTTTGTTAACTATTTGTAGTTTTAGAAATCTTGTATGACTTGAAAACATTTTTGGCAATTTTTTTATGAAGCTTTTATCCCAATAATTCAATTTTTTTAATGGTGAGGTGCACCTTACACTTGTCAAAAATGACAATCAAAAAGTCCAAAAATCATTGTTTTCTACGATTGTCACCAGGATTAGGTACCTACAACATATCTAAAGATCTTCTTTTTCTCCTAGATGCCCCGGTGTGTGCTGAAAGAAGAGATAGTGAGCTCTTTGGGGCACTCAAGCACGAGACAGTATCATTGCATTGTTCAGTGGACGCTAACCCAGCGCTAGTCTCCTTCCACTGGACCTTCAACAATTCTGGAGAACAGACAGAGTTGCCACCACGGTCAGTTTAAAAAAATAATGTAATAAACGAGATTTTAACTATGTAATATTGTAAACTTTTCTTTAGTTTTAAATTGGTGTATTTAATTCTTCATAACATTATGAAACATCTCGTTTACCTTAATCCGATTGGTCTATTTGTGCGTAATTTTAATTATACCTATTCATTTTACTATTCTTTTCTCATACAGATTATACAGCAGCCATGGTCATACGTCTACCCTCAATTATACACCAACGACGGACATGGAGTATGGCACTTTGGCCTGTTATGGTGAAAACACAGTAGGCCAGCAAAAGGTCCCATGCCTATTTCAACTTGTCGCTGCTGGTAAGAAACATTGCATTATTTTTTCGTTGACGAGTAGCAGATGACCACCTGATTTGAAGAAGTCACTGCAATAAACATCTAAGTGCAACCTCAAATAGGAGAGAAATTCTTTCAAAGATCCTACTTGAAGGCATTGCTAGTCATTAGTGCTGAGATTGTCGCCTCAAATATAGTGAGTCTTCTACCCTCCCCAATCGACACACAAGTACTAGTCACAAGTTGCTTAATGGCGGGTTATGATGGAAATGGTAGTACCTTACTGGGCGAGCTTTCTAAGTTCTAAACACCAAATATCACCAAGTATTATGAAAATACGAATAGTAGTATCATTATAAACACTATCCATGTCGTATTTATCATGATATTTATTTATAATGATTTTGTATTAAATAAAGTCCGTATTTCACCGCTAAAAACAATAACTTAAAATGGAAAATCTTAAGAAGACCAAACAAACAAATAAACCAATAATCATTCTGATGTTCCAATTCCACAGAAGGAGCCGTGCGATAGTGTTTTGAAAGCAATTCAACTCTCCGTCGAGAATGGAGTATAAACTTTATTAGATGCCTCCGCAATCTGTATTAAATTTAGACGTATTGTCTCAGGAAGTAGACGGGATTTTATTTATTCTGTGGCTGTACGCTGCCGTTATATGTACTAGAAAGGAATATAGGTTAAATTGATAAAGTATTGTAGTTTTGTTACTCTCATTTTGATTTCAGCAAATCCAAATGCTATTTGGATTTGATTAGCAAAGGGACAAGTTGATTAAAAAGTACAATCTTTTTGCTTTTTATATAGATACATATAAATGACGTTTCAGTATTGCAATTTTAGTCCTCAAGTAAGTGCCCATCTTCTTACGTGTCGTTTTTATTTATGGACGACATATTGCTGGGTAGAAGTCACCGCCATACCTAGAGGCACTACTGCGAATTCTAAATCATGATTTATATTGTTCATAAAATACGTTGTTCTAAAAACTAATATAACTTGGACATGCTTCATCAGCTACTCTAGCATATAAACTTTATTAGGTGCCCCTGCAGTCTGTAATAAATTTAGTTTTCTCTTAGACGAAATTCTAAAAGTGAACGGGATTTTTATAGCCATGAGCTTTCATTGTACTTGGAAAATGGAGAAAGATAACAAAGCAGTTCTTGGTTCCAAAATTCTCTTAGTATTTACTAAGATCCTCAGTGGTCGTGATATCATTTCCAGTAGTGTTTTTTCATAATCCGAGTATTGCTTTATAAACTGAATTATAAATGAGTTTATTTTTCCTCAAACAGGTCGACCATTTCATCTTCAGAACTGCACCGTTGCTAATCAGAGTTTGGACTCTCTATATGTGGAGTGTGTTGAGAACTTTGATGGCGGACTGCCGCAGACTTTCCTGATGGAGCTACTTGAGCTGCCTTCGCTGATTGTAAGTTTGACTCTAACGTTAGAAACTTTAAGTTGGTGATCAGTGCTCTTAATGTTATTTTGTTTTTTAACTTCAAAGTTTGTATTTTATCATCCAAATTCTGGAACTTTCCTTGTTTTTGTTTTGTTTGAAGATTTCTTTATTGATTTATAATTTTCTGAAAATTTCTGCACATAGAACATCTAGTATTTAGACGTTTATCTAAAGTTTAGATTGAAACTTTCGTTTTTGAGAATGTCAGCATTCACAAATTTATTTCTACCAGGTACGTTACAACGTCTCCACTAATAGGACTCCGCCCTTCTTTGAAATCCGTGGTCTTCCTCCGGGTGTTAGCTACAGAATCGACTTATATGCCGTCAACGCGAAGGGGAGAAGTGATGTTTCCACTATCGAGACAGTAACTTTAAAAGGACAGGCTAAGTTTACTGGTAAGTATTAAAAAACAATTTAAGATACAGAAAGAGAAAGAGATAAATAATACTGGATTATCGCGTAGTCGAAGTAAACACAGTCCTTGTTTCATGTGCAAGAAAATACGAGTAAAAATTAACTTAAACAATTATAAATGTTACAGTTAATCAAGGGCTAGCGGTAACTTAACATGATTCATATTTTACTCAAGTTTACCTGCCTTCTAATTTAAACATTTCGGTGTTAATACAAAATAGTATGGTCTGATACAAAGAATAATATATTCATTCGTTCATACTAAAGTACATAATAAATTTTCGATAGATAATAAGGGACTACCAGCCATAATCTTTTACTACGGCACTAGTTTCTCGATCATTAAACCTAACGGCGTTTCAGTTTCATGGTTCATTAAAATTCATTAGAACTTTAACCACATGATCCTCTGTCCAAGATACTGCTAGTTTTAAAGCTAATCTTTTTAAAAAATTACCAGGCTTATAAGATAAATGACCCCTATAATAATTGCAAAGCATATAGACCGTTTAGATTTAAGCATCACACTATAAATTTATCTGATCCATCCAATTTGGGATATATAACGTTATAAATATAGTTGAATTTAGTATTACTTATACAGAATTCGCTCACAAACATTTAACAAGTCCTTTCATTTGACTAAAATTTGGCCAAACGATAATCAGATTAACCAAATTTTTCTTACAACTCTCTCTTTTGAAATAACAAAATTTTTATCATAAAAATATAAGAAGAAAAACAGAAACCAGTGCCGCCGACACCGGTGTGGAATTATTTTTATCTTGAAGTCCTCTGTCGTTGTTTGCTCCTAGCTTCGTTGATATTGGGTTATTAATATAGAGAATTAATTTTGTGCAATTCAAAAAATATCACACACATGTACCAAAACCAAACGCAATTAAAAAGAAAGATTAATTGTTAAACCTATTCATTTCAGCTGCAGAACACGCTGGTTTCATTTCCATTCCAATTTCTCTTGTTCGGCCTACAGTGAATAAATTGCACGCTTCCGTTCTGAAATTAAATCAGGCGAACAAAATATACAAGAGGAATGTAATGGGAAATAAACAAAATCATCTTAATAGCTAACAAATAATTTTCGTTTCTTATTTTTTCTTTATTTCAAATGACATTAATTTCAAGCGAGATTTATCACAAATTCGTTTCATAATATTTTTAGTATAAAATGGGCAATGCTATTTTGGTATATTTTTTTAATGAGTTATTTCCAATAGACTGCTATTTTGTTATGAAAATGTATGAAGAATGTAATAATACCATATCTTCTTTGTCCTTAAGTTCAGTAGATAATTTATTATTTAAGATTTGTAAATATATATTGAGTTAGGAAACTTTCAGATATTCATTTATTATGTCACCTTAATCCGAATAATAGTCAGGGCATCTGTCCTTGGTATTGATATAAGTTAAATTTTAATATTCGTAACTACTCGGCAAGAAGGTTAAATTAGCACACCTTGACTTATTGGTAACCAGCATAATACCAAGAAGCCAGTTACTTTTCTTTAAAAGCCCTTAATTGCTTTATAAAAGCCCTATTATTCTTCAATTGCCCTAGCAGCTTAGAACCCTCACTTACCTTAAATGCGCCTATAAATATCACCAATTCCAGCACCGTCACGCCAACCGGTGTGCGGAATGACTTCATTCAAATTGGCAATAAAACCAAGAAGTAGTAAATATTGCCAAGAAATACAAGAATATTACAGGTACCAATGAATTGGAAAAGTTCCAAGGCTTCAAAAATTAAAAGTAGTGAAAGTAATAAACATGTAACTTAAAACTTGTAAAATAAAATAACTTCCTTCGCGTTGAGAAGATATTGATTTTTTTACAGGGAAATAGTACATCAGTGCTGAAAAAGAAGTTCTAAGTTCTTTCTGATTGAGCCACTCCTGATGTTAACGAATCAATTTTTTCCATAAAATAGTAATATTCAAACTGATTTTTAGTATCTAAAGCACAAATTAATGTAATTCAAATGTAAGTCATTTTACACTCACTCGTACATTAACGAGCAGAGTTCAATAGAAATGGCTCATTTATATGGAATTTCTGTCCTTTTTGGAATAGATGTTGATCTCAGTGTATTTTTATTCTTAGCCATTATGTAATGGATTAGTTTGGAATAATTAAGTTATTTTGAAATTTAGTAAAATTTAAATGTTTTAGACAAAAATGTCTGGTGACTCGGAAGTATTAACGCATCTAAACTAATTTAAAACTACTGCGTTAAGATTCGCGACTACAACGTATGATAAACCAATCAATTTCTCCCTAATGTGTGAACTTTCGCAAACAAACTTCTGATACAAGTCTTCAGTACTTACTGCTTGAGGTCTCGTACCTATTTGGGCCGCATTAGCAAGTTCATATCAAATGTCCAGCATATTATTTTTTTACTTGTTCAATTGGTTAGGTTTAGTCGAATGAAGCTGAACCCTATTTATCATTGTGTTGGTACCCCTGAGAATTTAGATTGCAGCAATACTCGTTACTATATCGTATTGAACATGAGCTATGCATTTAATGAAAAACGCTGCAATAAAAGTGACTCAATTTCGCGTTTCACGTTCCGCTTTATTCAAATTAGCGGTTTTTGTATTAGGTGTGGTAGCAAATAAAAGTTTCTGTTTGCAATTAAGCAACACTGTTACTAAATCAGCATATTATTCACCGTTCTCAGGACTAAATTTATCATACGTTAGTAGGCTAATGAAAAGTAGCAACGTTGCAACAACACTAATTGACTTCGCGTGTTCCGTTCTGCGTTATTCAAAACTGCTGTTTTCATATCAAGCACGATAGTTTACACGCTATTTTAACGTGTGGTAGTTATATTTCAATAACTATATTCTTAGTGCCCCTCTGTGCAGGTGAAAGCAATGCTCTGGGCATGTCTCCAGTGCTGGCGTCTATAGCAGCCATGTCAGCGCTACTAGCTACAGCAGTGTGTGGTGTCCTCGCCGTCCTATACCGTCGACATGTAGCTAGACATCGGAACTTGCCAGCGAAACATGCGCCGTTAAGGTAATTGTAATTATTGAAACTTGAAGTCGTAAATGGGTCGAAATTCGATCGATTAAAATAATTTCAATTACCTGCAGCGCTTGAATTGAATCTTGCTAAACCTAGACTGGATACGGCGATAGAATATCTTCACACGAAAACAACCAGACCTGGTGGATATTTTATAAGCATACGTCCTTACAGTGAATCCATGTACGCTGAACGCGCTGGTCACTGCCCCACGCCAGTGAAGCAGGAAGCACCACGAGCCAGCCCCAGTGAAGCGAGGGGCCCGCTGCTGCGTTCGCCTGACCCTGCAGATGATGCTGATCCGGATATTATACCTAGCTTGTATGGTAAGAGGACTATTTTATTCAGTAAACTTAGTAAACCAGGCACACGGCAAATCAGGTGATGGTGGTGAGTGAATGCCTCCAGTATTCCTGTGTAATTTGAATACTTTTGAAGTATATTTTGTAAAGCAAGTTCTAAACATCAAAACATTTTTATGAAATTTTAGAATTTACCATTGTAAATTATTATATACCAAGGTATTATTTCTCTTGATTTATTTGTCTTTTCTTGTAATTATTCTGTTGCTTATTCTTCTGCAAACAACTTCTGCAAAAACAAATATCAGCTCAGTGTTACTGTTATTTGTGTACAGAGCGACGGCCAGTCTCCAACGGCTACATGAGCTTACAAAGGCCACCGTCGTCCAGCAAGATTAGCAGACCGGCCGACGACGCCCGCTCCGAGCCTGATGGCGGCGGGTATTATGAGTTTAGGAAGAAGGACTACAAGATACCTCTTACTAGTGTAAGTATTATTGTACAAGTGTAAAAAAAAGTAAAAAAAGTGTAAAATAAAGTTAAAATTGCAGAAGCAAAGTTATAGTTAGAAGAGCTTCTACAGATTTCCCGGGGAATTACTAGCGGTGACGCTAAAACCTGCCCTAAATAAAGATTTGCATATGGAGTCCGGAGATACTGTTTTTGTGGTGACTATCTTACCTTCTTATAATCAGAAGATCCTGGAGTGCTACTGCACTGAGGCAGGCTAGCGTAGGTGTCTCAATGCAGATAGGATCCTTCATAACCCAGCGTCACATCTTTAAAAAAGGGTCCAAGGCGTTTACTATGAATTTAAAAGCTGCCCTTTTGCACACATTTCTATCCGACACACAATAATTTCACTGCTTTACAATAGAAAGTTGCATAGCCGTTGTAGCTTTGGGTTACCTTATGAGGTTTAATTACAACTAAGAAGAGTTGTTATGATTTATTTGAACGAAACGTGACTGACTGACGGGAATGACTGTGGGACTTATAAGTTATTATTTGCCTTTATATTTTCTGGTGAATACCTTACTTCTATTTTACAAATAAAACGTGTTACAAGTGAATAAATAAACCCGATAATCCGCAGTAACGAAGCAAGGAATCCAATAAAGCAGCGAAGAATCCAAATCAAAAGAACTAATACAAGAATTCCTTGAAAGCAGCTCGTAAAGTTTCAAAGCGGAAAGAAATTACAGCCGCGGTCGCTACTTATATTACTTTCAACCAAAACCGTTCCGAATTAAGTCGTACCGCAATCCGCAGTCCGCAATCTTGGCGTGTTGGCTGCGGAATTAGTATATTTGCAGCCGAATTCTTATTGCTGACGTTATTACGAAACTGGTGATATGTTGGTCTTTTCTAGCATAGCTTACAACTTGGGTTGTTCCGCTGCCACTTTGTAACTGCTACAGGAATCAAGTGTGGTTTTGCCAACTATCGAAGTTGGATTAGTTTCTGCTTTGAATAGCAAAATGAGCCATGAGATGATTATCCTATAGTATAACATCCCACCTTGTTACAAACATTTTAGAAGACATTTGACACTTATTAACTTTCTATTATGTTTTATTGTATTATATTTTACTGTTATCTACTCTGTTCCTTTCCATTCCATTATATTATTCAATTGCGGTTATCGTTATAAGACGTCTATCTAATTCCTCAGAAATATCATGCCTTCATGTTTTATTGATCTGTGTTAGGTTTAAATGTTGATTAGTAAAAGTGACCTCATCTGAAGTTACTTAAAACCTATCTCCTACCTACAATCCCAAAACTTATTGGCCATTATGCCCTCAACAATTCCTGTTTCCTTTTCAGTCTTATCACAGCTTAGGGCGAGCGAACAAAGGCGTCAACGCCTGCAGCCCGAGCTCGACAACAGGAGTGACGTCATCACTGACAGCGCACCGACTTCGGCCCGAGGTGGTGACGACATCGCACCGCGTTCAAGAGAGCTGTATATAGACTTAAAGCAGTGAGTTTGTTACTAGTGAAGTGAATTGCCATAAAACAAGCTGACTCCAAAACTTGACACTGCTTGTGGCCGCCGAGTTCCGCTTCAAGTAACTAACGTCACATGGAGCGCAACGAGCTGTATATATACTGTAAATTAATATTTTAAGTTGTGTAACGGTAAAATTCTAAGTCAGTTCAAAAGAGAGAATTCTTATTCACATGGTGACTGAAACTATTCTGATGTGACCATTAAGTATTATAACTTAAGAAGAAGTTATTAAGCTCCTTAGAAATTTTACTATCCACGTGGACTGTTAAATATTTTGCTATGGAGAAATTGTAAAGGAATTGTAAAAGAATAAGGTCGCGTTGTTGAGGTGACAGGAGAGCTGTCAAAATATACCTACTATTGAAATGAGTTTTGTAATGAAGACAATTGCATTAATACCTATTGGTTTTAAGGGACAATCCCTTTTTAATAGAACATGGGAATCATGTAAACTTTATCGTTTTGACACTGCTACATTATTTACTTACAACAGTATTAATTTCTGTAATTGAAAAGTAAACTGCAATCGTAAAAAGAATAATAATTGTGCAACATTTCTCTATGTCTGCATGAATACCAGAATCTAATGAAATGGACTGTAGAGGCAGAGTCACATTTAATGCAGTTTTGATTGCTCTAACATCGAAAGACTAAGGGATTTGGGAAAGACATTTTGATAGGGTTTATATCATGAGTGAACAAAAGTCCTTTCTCAACAACTCTGGACGTATTTACGTCCTTTGTGACGTCGAAACTCACGTCGGAACAAGAGAGTAAGCTCTTCGTAACGTGCGTAGGTTTAGATGCACAGAATTTACAGGCTCTAACGTCTTTCTGACGCAAGGCTTGACGTCACCGCGTGACGCGATTGCGTTTTGACGGTGTAACTTCGCAGTTACACCGCCGACTACACCGGGGGGGAGATTACCCCGGCTCCACACGTTGGCGCCAAGGGGAGTTGGCCGACTCGTGTCGGTTTTATCAAAATAATTTCGCGCCAAGGTTGGCGATCCGTCTGCACGTTGGTGAACAAGTATAAATTATAAATGCACTTTAAATGAGCTAAGAGCAATTTAGTTTTTTGTATCGGACTTCTTTTCATTGGCTCTGGCGGAACAGATACTAGTTCTGTTCGTCCAACGTGTGGACGCTTTGATACCTTATCGGACCACCGTTGAGGCCGTTGGCGACAACGTATGTAACCGGCTGTATTGTAATATAGTTTGTTAGAATATGAAATAAAAATAGAGTGACTGAAGTACCTTGGAACATGTTATGTGAATGATGTATTTTGAAAATTTGTTTCAATTATTTGAACTGTAAATTGAATTTTGACCGTTTATTTAGATTCACTGTTGAATCCAGTAGGTGGCGCCGCAGTTGGGTCTACAATAGCTTAGACTAAAGGCATCTTTCTACTTGTAGGAAAGTCATGGTTAACGATTATTCACGATGAAAATTATATATTTTCTATCATAATTATCAAATTCACTTTCTGAATATTTTTTTTTTCATTTTTAACCAATTTCCAGTATTGTGACAATAAATGGTTTGCTCTTTATATTTCGAACATGATTGTTGGCAATCTTTTCAATATTTTTTGTATCTACCGTATCGAATTAGGTTCTTTATTATTTTTAAACTTTTCAATCACAAACCCTAGTGATTGCATAGAGCTTCATCACTCAATTTCCCTATTAGCAGTCGCAGTCGCCAGCCGCTCTATCACTATTGTATGTAATCGAATAAATTGAATATCAATATTTACTTTAACGTAGAGTCGTTGAGCTGAGTCCGAATATTGCAAATATTGCAAATGGGAACGAAAAGTACTCGGACATTTTGTAAAAAAGTATTTTGAAAGTTAATAGGATTCCATTTCGTACAGTTTATATTTTGCTGAGCGAAGTGTTCAAATCTGCGGATATTTCGGACTTAATATTGTTTTTAATTTATTGAAATTTAAATGACGACCCGCGTGGTGTTGTGGTTACCACGCCAGTCGACCGAAGGGTCCCGGGTTCGATCGCCGGTGGGGAAAAAATTTCAAT
>DWQL01000650.1:0-14042 GCA_018231265.1 Noctuana haematospila | reverse complement strand
GTGCAGAACTTATAGCGTTATAAGAATGTACGACGAGCGAACACGCCACACTAGGTGAAATATAAATCCTATCGTGCTCGTAGATATGGATTTGAAATTGAAATCGTCCATATAACGGAATATAGTGCTTCACTTCAAGGAGATATGAGTGTCAGGAATTGATAAATTGTGCAAAGGAAATTAAGATTTAGTATTCAGTTTAATCTATCAAAGCGTCTTTATTTTTATACTAGCTGTGTCACGCGGTTTCACCCGCGTTAAGAATAGTAACCGTAATGCTTAATAGCCTATAACTTTCTTCATTAATGTAGCTATCGTGCAGAAAAATAATTTTTAAAATCGGTCCAGGAGTTTCGGAGCCTATTCAATACAAACAAACAAATAAACAAAACTTTCCTCTTTATAATGTTAGTATAAATTATGAAGTAGTAGATGAGGATGCAGACCACCGTATATTAAGTGGTCGCTGGCGCCCATGTACATCTACATCTAACCTCAAGCAGGCTCGTGTCCTGCCTGAGGTCGCATGTAGTTGCGCTGCTACCCTGGAGGCTGATGGTCGCCTGATGTAAATGTGGCCAGCAACTGCACCTTTCCACCGAAACAAAAATTAATTGATTCGTTTGTTTCACGGCACACATGGGTGCGGTACTTCCCCGATCGAACCATACAAGTTCTACCACCATAAAATTATATTACAATCAGCATTTCTTTTATCATTAAAACCAACCACAAAACAAATTCCTTTTTATAAAGTCGATGTAGAACTTTGTTTACACATAAAGTTAAAAAGTTACAAGGATTTAATGTGCTAATTATAAAATAACCATAGTCTAAGAAAATGTAAATACCCTATTTATTATAACAGATATTAATATTCCTGAAATGTCCAGGTAAACACCGAAATAGAATGCCGTGTTTGATAGGCATGGAGAAGGGTTGCATAGAAGGCTAGGTAATGAAGCAACTACTCGTATGTCAAGTTATACGCTCGACGGGTCAAATACGGTCTAATAATAAGTCTAAGAAAATTCACGCTTCCATTGAACGTGCAAGTTTTTTATCGCAATGTTAATAATGTGTGATGTAGGTGCTACATATTACCAACGTATCAACTTTTTCTCGCAACTTCGTCTGCGTGACTTACCTGCTATTAACTCTTTATGTGGATACCTACTTATTATTATTATTAATAGGTATTTCATTTACAAAATGGTCGTGTGATGTTTATAGCGTGGGCAAGTAACTACAATTGTTTTTCGAGATACATTAAACTGTTTTAATATAGACATACAGACAAGGGCGCCTGTACATACACATACACACATGCAGCCATCTGTTTGCAACCATTTTATTGTCCCTCTGCTGGGCACATGTCTTCCCATATCCGGAGAAAGCCTGAAACATACCCAACCACGCGTCTTCAATGGGTAATAATGCGAGGGGTAATAGCTGAAGTTGAAGGCAATATTATCGACGTAAGAAATTCAAGTTGACTTAGCACTGTGTTTTACGTAATCCTTTTTTGTCCGTAACTAAACGTTGTTTCGCCATAATAAACTGCAGTAGGAAAAGTATTTGTACCGAGCGGGAGGCTTTGTAGTCATCTAGTATGCAAAGAGTGCGTGCGAACATTCACGATGCGCCCCGCGTCCGCCATCCGCAACTTGGGAAATTGACTTTCAATACAACTTTTCGTTTTTACGTGAACTTTCCACTTTTACTTCGAATCGAATGATGCTAAATAAAGTTATTTTGTGTTCTGAAAAATATGTGCTTATTTATTAAAAAAGGTACCTTGTAAGATAAATACATTGTACCGTCTACCTGCTACACTTTAGCATGGAACCCATGACATAGGGAATAGTACTGTGACCCTATGAGTCATTATGTTATTTTAAATACTAAATATTCATTTTACTCATAAATTAAGCGTTAACTACGTTTTTACCTATTTACATTTTCTCGACTCTTAAGAAATCTTAAAAAGAATTACTTCTTTTAATTTTTACGTATACTTTTCTCACAAGTAGGAAAATACTCATGTGCTGTACAGAGCTACTTTTAAAATCTTACATTTCATCGCTTAGCTCAGTATAAGAGAAACAAATAGTTGCTTCGGCGCAAGGCACGGGTAATCGGCGCGTCATTATCGAGCGCAGTCCACAAAGTGTTGTGATTTGCATACGACAGCGCCGTTCGTCTGTCTAGTATTTCCCTGGTAATACCTATCATTACCGGTAATCTGTGTCACTCGCTCACTTTGTTTGTTCCAATATGCCCATTTGTATCGAATTATTCAACAGCTCGTAGGGGTCTGGCTGCACTCGAATTTATCAAAAGGACGTCTATTTTCAATCGCCATGGTCTATAAAAGACATTATGTATTTTACTAACAATGCCTCACTTTAATCTTTACGTACGATCATGGTATTATATTAGTATCGCCTTAGACTTTCTTTTAGACCTAATTATAATAGCTACATAAGCTTACGCAATTTGTTGCATTCTATAAATCTGTTTAAAATGTCAACATCGAGTTCTTCCAGTCTTTTTGTCTGTCTTTTGTCTTCGAGTCTTTTTGGCCAGTTAATGTAATTCTCAAAACACTCATTGTATTCCACTGAAACGGTCGTAGTGGAACGTCGTCGGTAAAACGATAAATTCGGCGCGTCCAGGACTCCAGATCCAAAGCGTTCAGCCGCGGCGATTCGATTTACCGGACGCGATAGTCACACATTCAGCTCCCGGCGGAGCGTGTAAGTGCTACATTCAGTACACGGAGAACGCGACCATTATTAATACATCCAGTCCCCGCTTCTCTCGAGACCCTCATTGTGCGAGCTAGCGAGTTAATCCGCCGTCCGGTAAAGATCACCGAACGAATGCGACCGTCCCAATTTAGTGAAACGTAATAGGGTCTTACGGTTAAATGCCGCGTGTAATTTTTGGTTTGCGATTGTAATTATCTATTGAATCGCTGCGTTCCGAGGGAAGAGTTCAATTATCGCGCGACGCTCCGCCGAACTGATTGATTGGTTTTGGCCCTGTTTGTATCCATCAGCTTGATAGACACACGACACCACTACATTATGCAGTGAATTAGTGAAATTGTAAGCTTATAGGTAAGCGTAACGATCTCATGTCTGTTCGTAGGTACGAATTCATCCTTTAAACGTAAAAAACATGACATATTATAATTAAAAAAGCTTTACTACACTTTAAAGAGGAGGAATATTTGAAGAATTACTTTGATCATCTCTAAATCCGTCTATAATATACTTTACAGTATTACAACACGTATTGTATTATGAAGTACAAAAGCTTGTTCTATACATTTTTGCTTTTGAAAATAATGTTAGAACTTACCACACCCTGTACTTAGCTCTATCTACTTACTCTCTTTGTCTCGCACTACAATGAGGCATTGTTATCTCGATAGGCCTGCTAGTACCGTGACCTGGATATCAATAAATATAGCAAGAACGAAGTGTAGAAACGTGTATGCAGCACTTGCAGTATATCACAATGTCCTTGTTGTCGTGTCTTTACGACTGAAAGAAACTGGAAATGTATATTCAAAGTTGATACCGTATAAGCCGGGGTAGTGTTATATTACTATATTCTTATATATGTTGTGTTCTACATGTTATTCTGGACAAAAAGTAAATATTTGATGTCTATTTTCTTCTATATAGTGACACGTAAAGATCGTTATGTTCAAACGTTGTATTAAAAAAGATTCGGTATCTGCGAACTATTTCGTTGATACTTTTATTTAAGTACTTATCCCTATTAAGCTAGGGATTATCCACGCTTTCCAGCACTATATAGTATGTGGTAATCTCAAGTGTAAAAACACCAAAACTGAAGAGGTTTCAATATAAATAAGAGCATACAAAGAACCAGTACCTAAGGAAAGTGATGTTGTCGGGACTTGGGACCCGCGCGAGCTCTTCCCGAAGGAGCTGCAGAACCTCGGCGAAGCAATTTAGCCAATTTACTGTCCTCCATCCTATTGACGGTCTCCCGCGCTCTTAATTCGAAAATAGACGCTATTGTGTTGCGTTGCGAAAACATACCGAGATTCTTAGCCGTATTTGTTACACATATTGTAGTTTCTTATCAGTCCAAACCAATATTTAGAGATTATTGATGAAAATTTACAGCAGTGGCTGTTGGGTCATGTGTCACGACCCATTCCCGCTTCTCCAAATTATAATAATACCAAGTAAGTTTCATAACTTTTAAAATTTTAAGTGAGTCAGTCTGTTAAATCTTTTCTTGAAATAGCTTTTTAATGCGTTGACCAAGCGTAACGTCGTGTCGAAGAAAGAGATTGTAGGTAAGCTTTTCTTAGAATATGATTTAAATAACTATTAAATGCTCATAACCTACGCGTCGACGACATACTTATCACCCAATAAACTGTCACTTTGGCCTGAAGGAGACATTTTATAGGTGGAATTATTTATAATACAAGTATCTCATTTTTATAGGTATATACGATTTATTATGAAATTAAAGTTAAGTTCGATTTTGTGATTAAATATAAAAACCCTAATCCCAGGGACTTAGATGTTCCGCCGAAAACAATAGACATTATTTGTTACTGAAACTCAAATAACGTTAATGGTAGAAAAAAGTTGATAGGTTCTACCAATGATTAAAGAAAGAAAAGACTCTACCGAACTATTCATTTTAAACGTGAGAAATCCATATATTAACGCGATAGCTCGTCACACCAGGCCGCTAAATATTGTCCATAAAAGGCCACGTCATAAACGCGCCGTATCTTATCAAAACATATTTACGACTCTACCACGTTCGCTTACAAATTGTACAACGTAAATAAATTTTGTGTATCTTCTCTGTCAAAAATTGTATGGTACATTTTATTGGCGTGGTTTTTATTTAAACTCTTTGTAGTTCACTGCAAAAAGACTCGATAATTTTCCATATATTAATACATAGTACACACACATAGTAAGTATGTATGAATCTGGTTCACCTATTATGAGTTCCATACGGTGGATAACTTTATTAAGTGATGAATGAATAACTCAGGAAAACGGAGTTATTAATACATAACATGTAGGTGTATTTTTGTTATAGATATTTTATTAAAATTTGTTTATGATACTTTTATAAACATCTGATATTCAGGGAAACAATAAGTAAGTCAACTTTATTAATAGGCTATTTATTACCAATTAGTACAAAAGGAGAGTTATTATTACTTAAATTAAAATGATTTTTAAAATATGTTTCATCCTTGCTTCCGTTAGCAATACTATGCGTTAATAAATTATTGACCACCATTAAACAACTATTTGTGTCGCTTCCTACTGTAATTCAGTGTCCATTTACCGCACGGGATGACCCGGTGGCGTCCGCAGAGGAACGATTGGGTCAGTAGGTGACTTCCCGTATGAACTAAAACGGTTATCGACGGTCATCAGCGGAGTATCAAATTTTACTCAATAAAACTCCACAAATGAATTTTCTATTCACAATTTTTTTTAATTATATATAGTCCTTTCTTTTTTAACACCTTTATATTACCTTCACCATCTTCGGACATAGCTTAGCTTTCCTCCTCACAAAACTGCTTCATATTCTTCTTCGTTCTCTGTTCACGCGATTAGGTTGTGGAACTAACTTTCGCCTCATATCAATGACTGTAAAACCATAACCACGTTTAAAAAAGGTAAAATATTATTTATCGCTTTCTTGATCCATTTTTGTAAGATAAATTTAATATATTTATGCTGCACAATTTGCTGTTATCAACAATAGTTAAACAAATAAATAGATTTATAAAATTAAAATAATAATCTTTTTATAACAAATGTATTTTTGTTGTAGTATAGGTGTTATAATAGCAAAATTGGCAAGACTAATTATATTAGTTTAAAAATACATACATATTACTTTGGTGATTTCTAAAATAATTTTAAAGATAAAAAGGTTTTTTGTCCTTAATTTTTTCACTTTAAATATATTCATAGTCGTACACCTGGCGACATTATCCACGGCCTCATGGGCGGGTCGACACTGTGTCATGAATGAGGGTTCCCCGCCATCTTGATTCGGGGGGTAAAATTAAATTGACATGCGGTTTGTGCAGACGTATTGTGTTTGCCACACACCATTGTGTTATCACCTCTAATTATACGCGCTCCGATGATAGCAGTCATTAGACAAAAATAATTACGGTACCTACCGTAGTTTATACTCACAAAACCGAGATAAATATACCACCAAAAATAAATTAATTGGAATGTGCAGACGGATTTCAGAAGAGATATTTATTTATTTATATAATTTATCTAACCTCCGTTGAAACTCCATTGGGCTCTTTTCTATTGATGAATGTACAGGTACTTGTGGACATGGACCTTTACCCTGTATCCAGTCTGTCATCATAGTCCATCCAGTCCAGTAGTTATCCAGTCTATTTATAAAAATCAATGTGTCGCCTAACAAATCCGAAATCTCACGAACAGATATAATGAAAATTTAAATAAGGTTTTCTTGTATAAAAATAACATGCAACACCTAAAGCCCGTTATACCTACATAGAAAAAACGCGAGGAGGCGAGGCGTCGCAATATCGTCGCCAGGCGAGAAATCTTCGTAGCGTTGTCGTTAAATTATCGCGTGCCAATGCGGGGCCAGACGCCACGTCAGCGGAGTTCGCCGAGAGTTTTGCATATCGCACCAGCAAGGGAAATCCACATTATAGAGACGCTTGCTCCCACTGTCCAACGTCAAAACCATTATCGAACCTTAATACTATTTTAAAAATGGCCATCCTAAAATTGAACGCCAAAGCTTACGAGAACAGACATTTAATAGGATTGGACGAAGATGGCTGAGTAATAAAGCGTGTTCCGTAATGTATTTATAGAAGATGTACCGACACCACCGCCCCTCTGCCACTGCAAGGATCACCTTCAATTTAGTGTTTGTGATTACGACTAGCTTATCGATCGAAGCCAATTTCCATTATGCCTTTTATACAGGTTTTTGTTCGTGCATATAATTGGGATATTGTCAAGTATGTTCTTTAAATATAATACGTTACCTGTACCTAACTATAATAAAACAATAGATAATGATCAATTACAAATTAACTGATGCAATTGAAGAATATTCAGGCGTCAACCAGAATCATTACTTTGATACCAAAATAAACGAATGTAGATAATGGACGGCGGGATCAATACAAAGTAATCGCGAGCGGATCCAATAAGCCCGACCAAAACAACGGGGGGTCGCATCGAACGGGATCGGAGGCTGTGAGCCGAACATGGGGAAACAATATGGCGGCATGCAAATAGCTCGGCCATTATCGCACCTGGGCAGCGCGAGCCGCCCGACGAGTAAACAAGATTACGGGAATTGAATGGCTAATTAGGGGAAAAGAAGCGGCTTCGCCGAGCGAGCTGAGTTATCGCGACTCGTTCTTGCCATATTTCACGACGCTTAAGTCGCCTTTATTGTTTGGCCGCCTCTTGTTTGGCTAAAGAGGCTTGTTAGCTTATCTCCTTCAGCCTAGGTGGAGTGCATTAGCCGCCGTCACAACCAGAAGTCAAGATTTAGTGCGCCGCAAAGATACTAACGTCCTTAAATAGTACGAAGCCAACGCAAGCGTCTGCTGCGTGTTTACCTTGAGTTTGCTGTCTAGCAAGCTCAAGGTAAACACGGGATGTTTTTTTTGAATTCGATCGAATTCTCGCCCGTATAGTAAAACTGATTAATTTGTCATAGTTAAACGAGTTTATTACGGGACTATGTCTTGTTTTTATCGGCTACGCGACAGCAACCAAATTACGCGGCCCTACTTATCCCATGTTGATAGCGGGACGCAGGCCAGGCTCGTACAAGAACAGTTAATCATTATTCAATTAATTAATTCGTGACTTTTATAGATAATAATAAAGTTACTGTATTTACGAGACGGGTTCGTTAATTTAATGTTATCTGTCTAATTGTACGAGCCTCAGGCCGTGTTGCCGTCGAGCGTCGGTCACAGTTTGTGTCAAGTGTGCGTGTTATGACGCTGGCTGGGAACGCCGCTCGCATGTAATCGAAAACGTTAACATTCTTGAATGACACGTGCGCTTTTACGTATATTTCTTAAAAACGTATCGAAATATGTAATACCAGAACAAATAGGTAACATTAAGTTTAGAAAATAATAATTAATTTATCCATATAGATAGTGCATCTTATTTAGAATCTAAAAAATATATACACGTTTGAAACTCTAATTCTATTTAAACTATGGACAAATACAATCAGATACCTAAACCAATAAAATCATGATCCAATTCAATGCCTGGACAGTTTATTACGGCACTAATCTCATATTTGATTTAAAGAGGCGCGTCCGGTTATAGCGACGGTAACCATAATTTAATTACATGTAGAGCCTGTCACTAAGCCCACACAGAACCTATTTAATACAAGATTAATGAATTATAAGGATACAGCTACATGGTTTGCTTCGTAATATTTATCTTATAACTTGAGGAAACCATTAGATATTATGTCTAATCCAAACGAGGTCGACGAACTTTTGAATTAGTAATTGGTCACCGTACATCCAATTCGTTAATTCGTACACAATAATCTTATTTGTTATACAAATACTTGCTGTAAATAAAGTATCTACTTACCTAAAAAAATTGGCGTATATTATATAATGAAAAATTTTAAATTTAGAGAGAATTTTTCATAAAAACTTAATAAGTAATTGAACCAGACTAAGTTATTACTTATACGGCTACCAACATGCTATCTGGATAGCTTGCATAACAAATGCTTACTGGCACTTTCCATGCAAGCTTTTCGTTAAGCGATAAATTTCCAACGAAAGAAAATATGATTCCTGATATGAGCACACAAAACGAATGAATTTTGAAAAAGTGATTATTACAACGAAATATTTTTACTGGTGGTACTTATGCATGAATACGAGTATTAAGTAGGTGCCTACTTGAAAGTAAAATGTTTACACAAATAAACAATGCCAACAAGTTTTTGGCAAGTAAAATTAGCATATTTATAAGCAATATGCAAACATAAATTGTAAAAAAGAGATATATTGAGACCCCAAAAATTGCAACGCCGGATGCCTAATCTCTTCATCATATTATTAACCTCGATGGCTAGTAGGGGTTGTTGAAATACTTTAAAGGCTTATTGACCAAAATAAGGTAATTTTGAATTAAAGATTTCTTTTTTCCCAATATTGTACTTATTTATTATTATTAGGTACCTACTTCTCGACTTCGAGACCATTTTTGTAATTATCTAGCATTATTATATTCGCATTTCCAAACAGAGATTCAATCATTCCACGTCAACTATTTTTGACGTCCGATTTGATGAAAAAATCGCATTAATTTTTGTAAAGCTTTCAGTGACCCGTGAATTCAAAAAGCCAAACACTTTGTCTAGAAGAAGCCAAAAAGTTCCATAATTTCTTTGCCGAGATAAGAGGCGAAAGTTCACGCAGGAGCGGAGATTTATGACATCACCGTCGCTCCTTTCACTAAATAATAAAAGGCCTGCTGTAAAACGCGGTGGAAGCATAAAAGTTTTACGTCCATACAACCCGTTGGTGTACGTAAACGGAGCATGTAGGGCGCGTCGTGTTAGGACGCCAAATCTCCATAAAAGGTAATCAGTGTCGGCACAATAGTCCGTTGCCTCATAAATCGTACGCCAACGTACGCTTATTTCATTCGCCTCCCATATGAACGTAACATAAGCCTGATTCGATCCTGTGACCAATTTATTAAATCCCCAATTTCACTATATCTTCCTTGAGCTGTGGTGACTGGTGACAGTTGTGTAGTGTTAGTGGCAGTCGTTTACTCGTAAATGCAACAATTGCGTTCGCTCGCGTAAATCATTATTTGTAATCTGTATTTCTAATTCTAAGATGGTCATTGTATTTAACTTTCTTTGTATACTTTAATTAAATATAGATTTTTTGTGACGCACAACATTTTCCACACACTTTAATATTTTGTGTTGTTTTTACGTATCTAGTGTTGAAAACTCCGTTTTATATTTAAATTATTCCAACTACAGTTAAATCTTATTCATAAATTATTTATAATATCCATTGTTTGATCTATACTATATCGCCTCTACGACATGTACCCAACAAAGCAACAAATCAATGTGATTTCACTTATATGGGACACCCCATAAATTTGTATACAAAAACAAATAAATATTTTCATTGTCACAGCGAAAAATTGGACCATTGGGTGATGTACATAAATATTAAAAAAACAAATTAATTACGTTGTAACAATAACACTTTTGTAACAAGAGCATTTTTCTGTTTGACAAGAGAATTAAAAGAGTAATAAACAATGTACGAACGAAATGATTTTTCAATATTATGCGCAGTCCATTTATCTGGTATTGTGTGATCTAGAGGTGCACGGCCGCCGACCGCAGTGACAAACAACATTCATGGCCGACATTTGTGCGATGTCATGTCCCTCAATAGAAATGCTTCGACTTATATTTATTCCTTTATTTTTATTAGCATTTTTTCTCGTGCTCCAGTTGTAATGGCACAAGCCGAGTTGACTCGTAAAGTAATTTTGTCCAAAAGCAGAACAATAAGTATCTAAAGCGTGCCTTAATACTGCCGAGAGTTCGAATTTTATTTGAATTATTTATTAAAGCTTCTGATGTATTGAGTCTAGCATTTATACTTCAGATACTGTGCTTGTATTAACTGTCAATATTCAAAGAAGTGTAGGTACTGATTACAGAAGAGGAAGTAGTATATTATATAAGAATATTCTACTGGGTAATGCAAATATGAATGCTTAAGAGATTAAACTCTGCAATATCAAAATATAGGTGTAATAGTTTTTGTAAAAGTGATAGGTTAACGCGATACTACACAAAAGTTTGATAGCAAAGTGAGGGGTAGCCACCAGATTGGAAAGAAGACAATACTTCCACGGTTATAAGGTAGCGGATAGGGGAGCCATTTGTATGCGTAATGGAAGATCGAATTTCGTATTTGTTCGTGGAGTCGTTAACAGCACCTTCACGCTTGTTTATAAAGAAAACAAAACCCTTTACCCCGTATCGCGGGGCGGCGGGCGGCGAGCCGCGAAACCCTACCGCGCTCGCTAACTCCACCATAAATATCAAAATGAATTTAATATCGGTATTGTTTTTACACTGTAAGAACTAAGCTAATAAACCTCATAAACCCGTTCAGCCACTTTGTGAAATTTTATGCGGATTACATATAAAACGAATTGCGTGAATGAAAGTTGTATCTATCTAGTCATACTGATCATCTATCGAACAAAATGATTTATTAAATGACATGGTTTGCATGAACTTTTGACTAATAAAAGCAATATAAAGAAATGTAAAAAAGTTTGGCTACTCATAGCGCCATTGTGAGGTCCGAAATACTTATTTATTAAACATTCTCTTCATTTGGGAATAACATGTTCATTGTATTCGTGGCTACAGAAGTTTACAATGCTCGTAGATCGTCTACGATTGTCTGATACAGCATAGCTGATGCTCAATGGAGCGTTTAACAAAGTCACGCGCCAAGGATTTCGTACCCACACGTCGCTATCCGTATGCTCGCCTTGCTGTTGATCGCTTAAACCGCAGCTGGCTTGGCTGTGCCCCGGACTTGACAAGTATTTATATTTAATAGCTTTAAGAGATAAAGAGTATCCTATACATATATTAATTCACATTCTAAACTATCTGTGTGCCAAACTTTAACCAAATCTGGTTTGCATATTTGAATAATTAAACTCTGACATTAATAAAGTAGAATTAAACCATCGAGGTGGGTTGGTAGTAGATACTGTCTTCTTTCGTCATTGGATTAAACATCGCAGTAGATAATTTCTTTGTATACATAAATCTGTTTTGACGTTAGGCCGCATCTTTCAAACAAAACTCATGTAACTAATTTGACAATACGTAAATGTATTATGGAAATATAACACACTAAAATCTAAGCCAATTAAAGTTAATCAAACTCAAACTTTCATAACTAACCAAACTACCCTTATTTGCAACTCAGTAAGGTTGTATACATGCAGTGAAAACGATTTTTCGTCTCCCCGTACTATCAGCTGGGCCACACACATATAAATTTATTCCGTTTATTTTGTAACCTTTACGTGTTTTTGTTTTAATTTTTTAAATTTTAATTTCATTGCTGCTGTAGAATTTTCATAATCACTACTGCTGGGATCAGATTCGATGTGAGAAGAATACATGTAGATTGAAATCTTTATTCTTAGCATATTACGACAACATGCTTATCCAATGTGAGTCGACAGAAATGCTGTAAATATTTTAAATACTATTTTCCGTAAAAAAAATTAAACAATAAAAAGAAAATAGCAATAAATTCTTACATAAACAGTGATAATTTTTATAGTTTTAGTTCAAATTTAAAGTCCAGATGTATGACGAAAGGTCATGACCTCTTAGTTACAGAATAGTGTAGAGATAATTTTTGCACAAAATGAGAGCATCATAGGCTTTGCATACGCGGTGTCAAGATCACGTCGGCCGTAGAGTCGCTACCGTCGTGGGTGACACGCGCCCCCACACTCGCCCGCACCCACTGCCACCCTCCACCCTCAACCCTCGCACCACGCATGCTCCAATTATAATCTGCTTAGGGATGTGCTGAGTCGATTAATTTTCAAATTTTAAAATGTAAAGACCTTTAATAAACTGGTATAACTAAAACCATTTGTTGAATAACAACATGAATACTGACTTGCAACTTTAATGTTCCATAATACGAGTAATATAATAAAAAATAAGAGAAATCCCTATTGTGTTTCAATCAAATAGTATTCTTAGTATCAGACAACACAACATTCAAAGGAACATAAGCTTCTCCGTGTCTAGTGTAGAAACTGACAGGGTTAATCGCGATAGCCACCCGCGGTGGATAACTCGATAGCTCGACATAGGATAGGGCGGCATTATCCCGTCGCGTAGAATGCGCGCGCAGCGGCGTCGTGCGGAGGGCGTCAAATCGCCTGCGGAGGGCGTTCGGTCCGCGCGTGTTCTCGTTCGCCGTATGGTCACTCAACATAACACCTCCGACGGCGAGAGGTACTCGGTGCTCGGTGTGCGACCTCCTCGTCGGTCACCGACCGATACTGACAGCGATCGCAACCTCGCTCGACCTCCGCCCTTACGACCGGTGGGCGCCGCGCGAACCGTCTCTGGCGCCCGCTGGCTCCTTCAGATACTCTCACTGGCAGGTAGCCACGACCCCGATAGCGTGACATACACTAATATCCTCCAAAACGGCGCAATACCCCCTAATCGTGTGTCCGACTTTAATTTGTTTTTTTATTGTTTTCGGTGTTTATTGTTTTCCTACGATGTGTTCTAGTAAATAACATGCCTTAAACACGGCGAACCCTTGGAGCACCGTGGCTTACGGACTATGATATCATGAGATGTTGTGAAATTGTAAGTTTTTAATTTATAAATCTATAATTAATATTTAGATTTATAATACTTCAGTTTGAAAAAGAAAGGAGCTTTTTGTTGAAGATTAGTAACCGTATCAGTAGTGCCTTATCGATAACACATAGGTATATAAGTAATTTACAAATTTATTTACATTTTAAAAATAAAAGTGCACAAAATGCTACATTTTTAATTGACTTTATGAGATAATGATACCAGTCCAAAATATTTTATATGGAAATTATAGTGTAATAATTTCCATGATGGCATAAGAATTGGAAGTTGTCAAACACTATATCAAAAAGTATAGCTAAGTATCAAAAACGTTTTTCGTTTACCTTTGCCCAGTATATCTCAGCTTCACCGCATGTTGCTTTTATCCGATACTTTTATTTACATATTCGTACCATTCTGTAGTATTTTTGATAGTTAATGATGTTGAATGTACTAATAGACACATATCCCCGATAATGGATTAAAGATCATTGCTCTATTTGTTTCATAAATATCGT
>DWQL01000649.1:0-14049 GCA_018231265.1 Noctuana haematospila | reverse complement strand
GAGCAGCGTGGTGGAGTATGCTCCAGGCCTTCCTCGGTTGTTGGGAGAGACCCGTGCCCAGCAGTGGGACATAAAAAAAGTGTTGAAGGCATTTCCCTTTTTAAAAAATGAGGAGGCATTTTTTTTTCTTTTTATATTTGTTATTAGTTTTATAGTTGTTGTTTTATTGGGTGACCGCATTTGGATGATTGTTTTTAATTTGAAAGGTGATGCTTCCCGTTTGGTCCCATTTTAATATGGTCTAGTTCTGACAACGGCATCTATGAGAAAACCATATTAGTCTTAAATTTAAGTACCTAAAAACTTTACAAAATATTTCCTATAATTCTATTAACAATTCCTTTACCTAATTCTAGTCCAAAACATTTTTCTAGCACGGAACCCTAAAAATGCGCATTCTGTGCAGTTATTACGTGTTGCGTGGGAGAGTTACCTGGACTCATGTACTGTCATTATGGAAAAAAGTTATGTGGAGTACCTAATTGATCTCATACTACAAATTGATGATTCGATCGCTCAGGGTTATGGTTTGTTTGAAGTATAATGACGTAGCATATTGGTCTACGGATGGTCGGTGGTTGGTTGGGTACAATGTCTAGGTATTTAATGGCAATACATACTTGTAGATAGATATTATCGGTGTCTCTTTAATGTCCCGATTAGAGACTAGAGAAAAGAAAATTTGCTTTGCTGAAAAACTTTAAAAGGCCTGAGTCGGCCTTTCGTTTTTATTCAATACTAGCTGTGCCCCCGGTTTCATCCGCGTTAAGAATTGCAACATAACGCTTGATAGCCTATCCTCCTCGATAAATTGACTATCTTACATTAACAGAATTTTTCAAATCGGTCCAATAGTTCCTAGCGCGTTCAAACAAACAATCAAACATACAAACTCTTCAGCTTTATATTATATATATACAAATATAGCAATATATATATAGCAGCATAATTCCACTAAGCTCCATTGCACGGTGGACCTCGAGTCAAAGAGGAAGTGCGGGTAAGACGGCGCACGTTGAAGTGATTAGTGCACAGCGTGGCACTGTGCGGACAACGAGCCTTTGTGTTGGGGGATATAGGGGTAACTTAGACAATTGCTATCCTTTCACTACATTAATTAATTTTTTAGTGCTTTAAATTTGCAGTGTTAAAATATATCATGGGTACTTTAGCGCTAGAATATTTAAATGTTTAATAGTTTTTTTTACTATGAAGGATGAATTTTGATTAGTTCTAATACGTCATTATATTACTATTAAAAAGTGCCAACCAATATTGTTAATAAATAAGATAACATCTGGTCTACTAAGAATTGAACGAGCCTCTTTCAAAAATGCTGAATTGGTCCTTCAAAAAGTGTAAAACGTTACTTCGATTTTAAAAATTCGCTTAAAAATGTGCTTTATAGCTTTTCTTTTAAGATTCTACTGTGTTTTATCAATTAAGATGTAGGTACTATCTTTGTTTTTTGCTGTGCTGTGCAATTTTAAACTTAACGTTATTTTCTTAGTATACCTACTGTGGATATAATTAATTAATTTAATTTATATAAAAAAATTATTAATACTAAATTGAATTTGTTGTTTTTAATATACCTATTATAACGCTTTACACTTACACTCACAACTATAATATTTTAATATGTCAATGTAATTAGTTTTAAGTACCTTGTCTGTAGGTACTTTATATTTTCCAGGTTCCCCTTCTTACCCGTAGCTCCTCAGAGACAGCGGTGGATGTCGCGTGTGATCAAGTTTCGCCGAACAAGGACTCCTTATGTTTTACACTGCAAGTGCACCGCCGCCATTGACACATCATGCTTACAATTTACTTTTTTTTATCATTTAAAGATTAAAACTATCGGTCAGTCATGTTTCGAAATTCAACTTTTATTTACGTTTTAAAATCGTTCAGATTCACACTTCAGTGTGACGAGTAAAATAATTTCATAGAGTTTAAAAAAGGTAAATACGACAGAACCTATTCAAGGACCAAATGTAGAGTCAAATTTGTATTATTTTTACAATAAAAAAATAATACTTACAATTTTGAATTTGGTATGTAAAGTTACCTACATACATACATTGCTTATCTAATTGACGAGTGTCAATGGCATTAAAAAAAGTTCATGTTACAAAAATACCTCTAAATAGTCGAATAATAGCTACTACACAGTACGAAACTGGCAAGCACCATATTAGCGCACTTCGTGGTGCAATTCCATACTCTGGATGCTAATTACAACAACCATTTAACAAAGGCTCAGCATAATTGACAAGAGAAAGGAAGAATAAACGACTACAGCATAATGACAGGTCAAGTTACACTGGACTCTCCGGTGCCAAATTTTGTGAAACCACTGGTAATTGTAAGACAATGCGATACGACTCATGAGCGATTGACGAGTGATCGTGAAGGGTTTTTAGGTCAGTTGCTGGTGCTTCGGTCGTAAATTCATTCATGTCTGTGCAGTGTGCATGGTACCTAATAGGTATACGTGAAAGACAATATTTTGAAATACCTTTATTGGGTATATTGATAAAGAAACCTAATATTTTTGATGCCCCATTTACAATTTAATAGGTCGGAGGCCCTTTGGGCGGTTTGAGAACATCCGACACGGGTTGGCCACTAACCCATATCTCCACTAGGCCGCATTGGAGCAGCGTGGTGGAGTATGCACTAGGCCTTCGGTTGTGAGGAGAGACTCGTGCCCAGCAGTGGGACATAAAAATAAGTTTGAAGGCAAGGCACCATGCTGTTCAGAATCAATCCACAACAGTTAAATAGCGATTTCAGCATTATTTGTGCAACCTTAATATTTCCTCAAAGCTCCTTGAAAACATTGGCAAAGTGTAACGAGCGAGAAGACATTCTGTACCTAATAACAGTCCCAACAACAAACATAATAATACACAAACAGCTACAGGAAACGAGATCTCGTAAACGTTTGCACAAGTACTCGAAGCTCGGAACGATTGTAAGGAATAATTGAACGAACTCGAAAAATCCGGCAATTTTCCAAACAGCCCTCGAATATAAAAAAGGCCCACAAAAACCCGGGTGCTACGCAAACCGAGCGTGAAATATGGAAAAAAAAACTCACTGCGCAAGTGAACAACGGGCCTATTCAGAGCGTCATAAAAATATGATTGACATGTTTCTTAATATGACATCTTTCGGAACGGTGATATTTTTTTGTCACATGCCCGCTCTATTACTTCCATATTCTGTGGAGCGTCCCAAACTATTTACCTTGCCAAATGAATTTGAACGTTTGTCACTCCACATAGGGTCCGATTCAGATTGCATTTGTTTTCGAATAGGGTCCAAAATTTCAGCAATAGCGCTAGAAAGGAGATATTAAGTGCTGGGTAATCCAATTACATGTTCTTTGTCAAAGTTCGGATGTGGATTATGTTTCTATAGAGCCACCATGTTTTATCTCAATGTGACTATGTAGGCATGGATGTTTGGCCCTTTGTCCCTTTATTCGAGCACCAGTTTGTAATGACACGGTTTGAAATACCGCCTTTATATTTTTTTATTTCTATGTAGTTAAGGACCATTAGATATACCTATATACCTACAACAAATACCTTTATTACTGTTACATCATAGAATAAAGACTTGCGCAATATTTCTATTATGTGAGCGAAGCCGTTTGTACTTATAAAAAATACTTACTTATTGTTGTAGATACATAGTTATAACTTGGGTTTCTAAAACCATCTTCAAAATTGTCGCGCTTATACTTAGTGCAAATTTGCAAATTTAAAACTATAATTTTCTCATGGATTCCATTGTCAGAACACCACACCACACGGGAAACACTAGCTTTCAAACGAAAAAAGAATCATCAAAATCCGTTCATCCGTTCGTCCGAACCATCTCCTTTTTTGAAGTCGGTAGACACAACCCTAGTAATCAAGCTTCTTAATAATACCATCTAAATTACCGAATTACGCAATCATAAAGCATGTTTATTGACGGAAATGTGCCACTCATTGTCTGATCAACACTACTGGTTCCACGAAGCCGTCCATCATTGATAAGGACCTCAATCTGACAGGCGGTCTCTGTGTCTCTGGGCCGCTTGGTCACCGCCAGGGTTATCGGAGACATGTCGTGTAAGGACGAAGGAGTCTTAGGAACAGCGTATAGAAAGTGTATGGAACGGTTGGCCGTCTTAACCTAGATATAAAAAAACCGGCTAACTGCAAGTCGGACCCGCGCACTAAGGGTACCATTATCTATAAAAACTAGCAGCAACAGAAATACATCTGTGAAAATTTCAACTGTCTTACTATCAGAGATACAGACACAGACAGACAGAGAGATAGTCAGACAGATAGACAGACGGTCGGACAGCGGAGTCTTAGTAATTTAGTCCCGATTTACCCTTTGGGTATGGAACCCTAAAAAAGAACAAAATTATCATTAATGTTTTTCGATACTGCTGTGATAACAAAAAAAATATTTTACTTCATTGTTCAAGTTCACTGAAGCATCAAAAGGACTGCAGAGGCTACGACGACAAAGTATTAGCAAAGTAGTCAATATTATGTTTACTATTGTATAGATATTCAAAAAATTACTACGATTGAAATGCTACGTTAGTTATCAATTTTTCCATATTTTCATAACAAAGACACGCGAAATTTTCAGCTGTTATTAAAAACGATACATGGCCAATGATTTATTGAGTAATGACAAAGCGTAATCAATAAAGAATAAAAGTGTACGAGTAGAAAAACATCTGACAGGTTAATGATACGCCATTTTTTGGCTCTTAAAATCAAGTTACGGACACTTTTTTCAAATTACCTGCTTCATCAGTCGCACGTCGAAAAACTGTCCTTTTTGATTCACGGTAATTGATGGTCATAAAAGAAATTTCTGTAAGTTTTTGGTTTTCATACTATAATTGCCGATGAGTTTATTTTTTAATATTTTTAATAAAAAGTATTGAAGTTTTAAATTTGGAACTGTAGTTATAAAAAAAGGGAATATTATTGAATTTTTTAACCCATTATTTTATTCCTGGGAGATGTTTTCTGTGAGAGAACTTTTCTCAGTTTTAGGAAAATTTCGTTACCACTCTCGATGTCCTCATCTGTTACGGAAGTCGCATGACGACCATTTCTATCATAATGCTTCAATGAACAGCTAGTAAGGAGCTTTAAAGGACGATTATTTCAATTTATTTCCACTGCGCGGTGTTCCTTAAATTACATTTCTGTGATATTGCCGACTAAATCAACTAATGAACTAATGTGAACAAAGTAATAATATTAGAAATGTCTTTGTAGTTACATCATCAAATTCCTAGATAGCCTATCTTTCACATCTTACGCATTGTCATAATATTCTTGTACTATATTGTCCAATCGTAATTTATGTCCTTAAGAATTGCATTGTTTTATTATTTAATTAAATTTGATTTGTTTTTATTACTTCTACCTATAAGTATATTGTAGTCTGGTCATAATATATAGGCCCCTGTAACGTTATTTTCACCCACTTTGAGATGTTTAGACCTACTTAGTAGTTTCGGAGAAAGGGAGCGAGAGACCCTATACTCGTATCATAGTTTTTTTCTTTTTAACGTACCTACATAACCATAAAAACTAAAAAAAAATCAGGTTATAATTAAAGTGTGTTTTTTTAAGCGTAATAACTAAATTTAAATGATTTCACTCACTTTTTGGCTACAGAACCCTATAAAATATTGCACATAAAACAAAAAACGAGTAAAACTTAATCGTTACTACCAGGCGAGCAGTGCCGGCTGGGAGCGAATAAAATGTCATTCGAACCATTCGAATTGCAATAACGTAATAATTAGCTAATTGGTCACACAGTACTTTACGACTTGGGATCGCTAAAACAAAATTATAATTAGCCATAAATCGAACGTGGCGACCGTCGATCGGTTCGATTCCCCGCATGATTATAAGTATCGATTTATTTTTTGTGTGTGCAAGTGTATGGGTGTGTGAGTGCGTATACGGACAACAGATTTATTGTTAATGGTGTCCCGAACATAATTAAAATGGTTGATGTTCCGCCCGGCCAGCGGCCGACGTCCTTCGTACGGAATACAGAGCATATTTATTTAGAGACTGAATATTTGTTTTAAGGTAAACTTGGTTACCGTTGAAATGTACAGAGACTCTATAATTGACAGTGAAAAATACAATGAATTGTCCGTAACTTTTAGACACATTTTGATACAAATGGGAGACAAGGAAGATATGATTTCGATGTCTTGAAAGTGCGGCAGCGACGCCTTACATAGGACTTATTATAGCAGGGATTCCCAAAGCGGTCAATATCAACCCCTTTGGGGTCTAAATCGGTTTCCCAGGGGTTCACATGAATGAAAATTGGTTTTGGAGGTCGACGATGCCTAAAAATCGACACAAGTTCTTATTTGAAACTTTCAAGATTAAATTAAAATTAGGTATATATAAGATTTATTAATTAAAAATAGAGATAGGATTTTTAAAGTAGGTAATTTGTCTATGGGGTCTGAGGTAGGTAGCAGTTTATTTTGAATAAAGTTTCTCTTACCAAAAATAGTATGGGAATACCTGTGTTATACGATCAACGCTGACCTCTTTAATACTCCGGTACACACAATAAGAAAGCAATGTCAAAAGTTGCTTTTAATAACAATCATCATTAACATAATGATAACGGTAACAAATTATTGTAATTATAAACAAAACGATGTAAGGTTTTAGCGGCTGTAGTGCAGAAGGCCTCTGTGTGTAGCTACTCTGTGTAGCATGGTGTTATAGATGATGGTGGATAAGCGGCCGGCGATGGGCCCTCGCCTCGTGCGATATGCAGCCCCGTGGCGAGCACTGGGGCAGCTTGCGCCGGCAGATGCGACGGTGACTGCTATGTAGCGATTTTACTTTGTTCTCTCCTTATATTGCTTTTGTTTCGGTTTAAAGACCAATGTGGAAATGATGGGGTCAAAGGCCCTAGTCATTTTGGTTATGTACTCGTATCACGCTGTTCATTTCTTTATTTAATCGTAAATGAGTAGAAAACGAGGGCTTAGTCGATATCGGGTCGGACCTATTTGCAAAATGACTTACCTACCTACCACGACCAGGTCACCTGATGTTAGGAGAGAGGTCCTATTTGAGGACTTAAATGCATGCATGAGAATGCCAAAAGACGGTAAAATTTTATTTTGTAAAAAATATGTCAAATAAAAAGGTATATTCTGTACCTACCTATAGGTACTTAGACTACTTAGTTATCCTCGAGGGTTTAGGTATGCATAAAAGTATAAGATTCCGTCTTTTTATTGTTAAAATTACCTACATTTTATTTGTATTAACATTAAGTAGGTAGCTATTGTTCATTTAGCAAATAATTTGGTATACAGTCCCATAGTCTCTAGGTACCTTCCTACATTACGCGACAGTTTCCTTTAAATATCTATTTATAGAATAGGTCCTGTATTCAAATAATCTTTAGGCTGCCTATTTTGTTGCTAAATTTCTATTAAAAACAGTTACCAGGAAATCAGTGTACCTACCTGATACATGTTATTACTTAAGATACCAGGGCTTGGTAATGGGTGTGTCGGAAAGGCGTTACCACTGGAATGGATAGTGCACGAGAATTCCACGATAGGTCACAATGTCACATAGTTTGGAATGTCGACGAACTAACGTAGATCGTGAATGAAACTGCTTAAGAATGTCAGCTGAAATTGGGCTAAAGTTGAAATTGTTTAATGCTGACAAAAAGGCCTATGTTGACGACAGAATCTTTAACACTTTAGGACTTTATATCAATCGGTCCAGTAGTTTCAGATGAAATTGGCTGTCGGACGGACAGACAGACACGCAAAGGCTATAAGGGTTCCGTCTTCCTTTTTGAATTAGGAATCTACTGAACCCTAACATTACCTACCGTTTAGCCTTATGGTACCTACCTAAAAATAGTACAGAATAAAACGATGTTACTCTAGTAAAAATAATCTATTTTAGAAATACTTCTTAGTTAATATCTAGATAGCCTATGACTCTCAAATTACTTTCCTCAACACACTTCCGAGAAACATCCAATCTCCAATCATAACCATAATCGTTAGTGTTAGCGGCACTATTAATCAAAATTCCGTGTCCTCGAGCTTAATTATTAGACACAAGTTTATTTAATTTATTTAAGCGTCCAATACGTTATGGGACGTCCCGAAATATTCGATCCACGCCCCGCCATTACGAGGGACGGGTCGCCGATCGTATATCATCCGTAGGAAATTACAACAACACTTATTACGCGTTTAAACAAAAGCAGAGGTTATGGGGTATTGCCTACTTACGTGTTCAGCGCTCGTTTTCAGTTCAACTTCAAATTATCAGAATGTAGAGTCACCTTAATGCTATTAGTAGGTACCTACATAAATATTCTATTCTGGTACTATTCTGAATTAGGTACCTACGTTAATGCGTAATTCAGTAAATAGAAAAGATATTTCAAAATGAAAATCAAAAATTTTAATTAACCATAAGGTCTACCTAAGAGTTATAAACTGGATGAACGTCAAATAATACGGTACATCGGCTTTAGCCGCCCTTTTGGCTAAGGTAGGCCGAGAAAACAAAAAATCTTGGCACTCCTTTAAAATGAAGTAGGGTATAAGTACCTACCTATAAATTATAAAATATTAACAAATAAACTATACCGTAGCTAATAGTGATTTTTTTTAATGCAAAAGGAATTAGTAAGATAAGTTAAAAATAAACCGGTATAGGTAACTTAATTAGGTAATTTTCATTTAATTAATCTATCTTCTAACAGAAGCTGTACATACCTACTATAAACAAATACAACAGACTCTCCTTCAAAGTTCAAACTCTTTACACATTTGATTCCATTCTAAAACTCTATCCCGACACAAAGCACTATCCGATAGACGAGCATGTGTTCCCTAACAGACAAACAACAACCGTACCTACAAATCGTATAACAATCACCATTTCTCAATCGGTTTTTATCAGCCCACAATTAATAATTCGTAAAAATCATTAACGAGCGAGACAAGGGAACAGACGTCGCCGTCTTTGTGGCATGTCGGGAGATGTATAAAAAAGAAAGGGAAAAAAAAGATAAAAGGTATTAAAAGAAGCGACGGTGTACCCCGCAAGGCTGAGGTAGGTACATCCACTGTGTATACAAAACCAACACGGTATGTGTCGACAGGGTATCGGCTGCGCCCGCGCATCGCAATATCGGAATGAATGCAAAAGAAACGCGATTAATATTATGAGTACAACACGAATCGGCTGATCTGTCCTGGTAATGAGACGACACAGGCTTGTCTCGTGTAAGCTGCGTTATATTGAACGCATGTACCTACATGAGATAGATTGCAATGGTTGATAGCTAAGTTTAATTATAATTATTAATTATAATTTAGCTTAGCTATCTTCCCATATTCTTTCCAAAGGCTGTTTGGAAGAAAGTGTTACTTGAGCAATAAGATTGCTTTTCATCTTTGTGTTATAACTGTGTTGCTTTGTGATGTAAAATACGGGTTACCTATTTGTTTGTTTTAATTACCTACTGTTTGCGAATTTTTATTTATTATAATTTATTAGTACTCTGATGACGGCAGGATAATAAAAAATATGGCAGATACAAAGTTTAAAATTAAATAAATATGGAATCAAACTTAGAGACAAAGGCATTGAATAATAAATGTGCTAATACCTACACACCTAAATAATAAATTTCAAAATTTCATTAGGACACTGGACACCTACGCCCACATAAAATCACATGACTTTTAGCAAGTCCATGCGAATTCCGCGACGGACGGTAACGACGATTTTAGTGTCACTTAAAAATAATAACAGTCGTAAACACAAGTATTTACGACAGTCCACATTATTTTCTCAGTGACATAAAACTTTATAATCATCCAGTTTTGATGGATACCTAACCTACCAGTAACGTAGTTGCATTAATTTATATAGAAGCGATTAAAATTTAATTAATTAACGATTATTTTATGTGTGATTTTACATACAAATAACTTAAGATTATTATTTACCTATGTGCAACCGCAAGATTGTGAAAACCGTTAGTTTATAATCTATGTGACAATTTAACAGTAAGTAAGTAGGTAGTAATATGAGACACTTTTTGAGAGACTGTGCGCCTTAATCTCAGAAACGGCTTAACCGATTTGGATGCGGTTTTCACTACCGTATTGTGGTAAGCTTCACTTAACAATTAGTTCTTTACTTCAATCGGTTCATAATTTAAAAAGATACTATAACAATTTATAAAGATACCTACATCAAAAAATTATAAACCTACTGTACAGTTGAAACGTGAAAAGTGAAACGTTGGCTGTAAAATGTTCTTTTTTAGGTACGTGGTCGAAGTCGCGAGCCGCTACTAGTTTCATTATGTCATGTAGGTACTTACTACAAGAATAAAAGTGTGTAGATTTACATTTACCTACATCATACTTACATAAAATTTACAACTTATATACTTATAGGTAGGTACTTATTACACACTGTATAACCACTTTAGATTTAAACACTATAAACCCTAAACTTAAAAACACGCAACGAAAACAAAGAACGACAACACAATAACAGCCAGCTTCAATGATCTTTTAAAATTAAGATGATGTCGCGACCATAACTTACTTACAAACCCATAACCGGCGCACTGAAAGGTTGATCGAATTTAAACCATCCAAGTATCTAACAAGCTGCCCGGCGCCATATCAAAGACTCAACACGTAGGAAATGGACACCACCCGCAGCGGAGGCCGGTGGTGACCACTGAGATCAAACATAACGCCATAAACACCATTCAGAGTAAATATACCAGCAGAATTGAAACAAAGGCAACATTTTTTTTACTCTTGCAGTCGATTAAAGGATAAAATAATATTATTATAAGTTGAGTTAGTTGCTTTAAGTAAGTATTCGACGAATGAAGTCAAAGTTAAATGTATCATATAGGTAGATAGTAGTTATAAATAATCTTATAGAAAGAGAAATTATAAATAATAGGCAACGCTGAGAAAAAAGTTCATTGCAAAACATACCTAAGCAATATTAGATATAGGTAGGTATGACACGTACGTAATACTTAAACGCTCATTAAATAATGAAAAATAACTTAAAGTAACTTGATGTATTAACTTGTGTTATAAATCTACTGAGGTACTTACAAAATATTCATAGCGTTTAAACTTTAATATCACTAACACTTCAACTCAGTCATACAAATCAAACCATTCAATTAAGAAAAGCCTATTTAAATCAAACTTTGTACAACATTTCAAGCCCGCGTGATACATTTATTTGCCGACGCAGATTCATTTCTTACGAGCCCATTATAATGGCTTATCCCGTGTCGTTTGCACGTCGTTAAAGTAATGTACGGGTAAATAGAGTGAACGATTCGCGGGGTTCCACAGGGCGCGGTCTTGGGCCCCGCATGTCTCCTACTCCATAAAATGAACTACACAGAATTTATGTTCGTTTCTCACGACACCGGCCAATTGGATGTCCCGATAATTTACCGTAACGTGACGACATTAATACAGGGCTAAGGGTCCGTGATGTAGAGCCTTTTAATAATCGATGCAGAGAACATGCTGTGACATTATTTTCGAACCTGTTACGAACAATTTATTGTCTTACGTTATATTGGATGTAATCTTAATTGAATAAGCTCTTTCTGTTATGTTTAATGTACGACCAGCAGTAATAAAAGCTCGGGGACTTTTATATGCGCTGTGAATTGATAGGTACCATGATTTAATTTTGAATTAAACTTTAATAAAACGGGAACGATAAAGAAACTTTAAGTCTAACTCTATGTAAAACTTCATTTGCAGTGTACATTTTGACTTCAACACCAGTAGGAAATATGAAGATTGAACAGGGACTCGATGGATATTACGATGTTATGAGGAAATCTGAAAATTGAATGCAATTTCGCAAATTGTGGCACAAACAGTAATAGAAACAGTAAGATACTAAGTTCTGAATTAAAGTGAAATGGTTTTGGATGAATTAGGATTAGACTAGTGAATGATTTGGATTAGAATTGGCCACATGCAATTATGATTTAAACTTACCTAAACATTTTACGATGGTTCTTCCAAACTTAAATTTTACTATGTTCCCTTTCTTTATTTTTCTTTGCAAGACGTACCTACATAGGTAAAATTTATATATTGATTTATAAACCATTTACTATAAATACTTTTAGGACGAAATTCGATTTTGATTATCTCAAATTATCGAATAGTAGCGCCTCTATTGAATACGACCAGAACTAACGTCCTATTCATTGCACTTTTACTTATACAAATATGATAAATCACAGTAAGAGATTGTCAATGTATAGCAGTTACAGTCGTTTTGTTTATTGAAATTGTCGCTGGTGGTAACTGAAGTCAGCATCCACTCCTTTTGATCGAAGCAAAACAATTAGTTCTTGCTTGATGGCAGAAATTAAGTCATTAAGTACTGATAGCATTGATCACAATCTTCAATTCTCATAACGAATAGTCCAGCACCTTGTATTTAGTCACTCAGATAAGGCCATTGCTACCAATTGGCCGTGAGATAGCTCAACAATTGAATTGAACTGAGGTATCAATTAAATAACACTTTTCTTAATACCCACTAATTGTCTTAAAAGCTTTCCAGATAAGCATAATTAATACGTATTGATTGCTGTAGGTGTCGCCACAATTGTTATCCGAACTTTTGAAAGCTAAGATGTGCCACAGATATATAAAAAAGGGAAGATACCTATAATTTGACTAATATAATTCGCCTGGTCCGAAGTAATCCCAAGGTATCGCACTAGCGATTGACATGTAGAGAGCAAATTGTATGACAATCTATATCTAATCAATTTTAAGATTTTCTTAGGAATGTGTACCTAAAACAAATATGAACAAATTAGAATTTTTAATTTCAGAAAACATACCTTTACTAAACAATCAATCAGACCTGACGTGGACAAATTTCTCAAGGATTCGGAAGGCATCATCAAAGTCAAAGGACGAAAACCTATTATTACCTCACAATGCAAAACCAAAGTCAAAAAACACCACTAATGAAGTCCAACCAAAGTTTTATTTCGCCCGTAGTAAAGTATCACGTCGTAAATATTCGTCAGTCAAAACGATTTGTCGAAAAAACTGTCCCTTCGAAATTCAAAACGACAAACCTATCCGCCGTAAACTCGCCGTTATGCTCTACGAAATAAGGTCGACGGAGCGGTAACTTTTATTGATAGCATCCGACAAACTGTCATAAGCCAACTCCGGTCACTATTGGGCGATTCTAAATTTTTTCTACAATTTCGTGTTTCATTTTTTTTTTGTCTTTGTCGGCTTGTTTATTGGTACCAAATGACACGACAGGTGACGATGTTTTTTCGCGTTTTTTTACGTTCGTTCAATACAATGGAATGGAAAGAATCGTTAGACATTTTATTGCGTGCCCGGATCGACGTATCGTGCGATTTGGGGATGGGGCCAATTTGCTGGCCTCGAGTTACAATAGCAGATGTTGCGATAAAGATGTCTTTGATAGCTCTAAAATTGCTATATTTATTTCCAATATAAAACATGTTTCAAAAAATATTAAAAGCGAATATTTTAGAGTTCCAGTAACGTTATTATTGATTTATTTAATTAACATAACAACAACTAACTCTACATTGGGTATATGTCTTGAGGTACATAAATTGCATTTTGCAATAGGAAAAATATTTCTTCTTATCAAATAACCTACATTTGACGGTAGCGTTATTTATTAAGTACTATACGTTAAACATAGGTAGGACCTTTGAATCACTATAAACCGCAAAGTTACAGTATCACTACATACTTAGTATAAAACAAAGTCGCTTTCTCTGTCCCTATATCCCTATGTACCTATGCTTAAATCTTTAAAACTACGCGACGGATTTTGATGCGGTTTTTTTAATAAAGAGAGTGATTGAAGAGGAAGGTTTATATGT